>JAJHUR010076559.1:0-14513 GCA_027495735.1 Lutjanus campechanus | reverse complement strand
ACAAATGTTCAGGAGTGTTCATGAAGCTAACATATAGATTGTGTTTCAGGCCCCAGAAATGCAAAAAGTTTATATCTTCTAATTGGCTGAATAGATTGATACAAAAATCGTTATATGATCTCAGGTCATAACTCAGTCGATGCATGAATTTTGATAATGACTGATTCAAGTATGTGAGATTTATTACAATAAATCTAAATTTATAGACATTTCAAACTTCAGAAAATCAGCCTTATGTCCTACAGAGCTGAAATTTCTTCATCTGCTGAATTGTGATAAAAGTTTGTCTCACTGCAACCTGTAGTCAATTCAGAAATCCCTCACTCTATATTTTTCAAAAATATGCATATCAATTAACTTCTATACATATAGTTTTAACACATACACAAACAAATACATAAATAAATAACTGGAAAAGCACTTGATCACACTCTGAGTTTTTCAAGCGGCATTGATATTCATTTAAAATCTGCAGAAAATCTGCATAATTCTGCGGTTACACATTCCACACAGGCCTGGTAATCAGTGAGGCCCAGAAACATTCCACTACAGCAGTGTCTATTGTTTCTCCAAACCTAATTCTTGTCTCATTACGAGTTAAAAACAACAACATACTGGGTCTTTGCAAACAGACTGATGTATTTATTGGCATATACAGCGGTGAAGTGAGGTCCAACTAGGTGTGAACTGATATACTCAAACATGTCCACTGGTGGTCAATCTTCCAAGCTGCATCTTGAACAGAACCCATTTCAGCAAGACTTTAAGAGGTAAATGTGTCATTTAAACAAACTGTATCTATGTGTATTCTGACTCCACTCACCTGAGTTTCCTGTCCTGCGACACCATGCGCGTTATGTTCTGGATGCGCTGCGCTCTGTAGTTTTCATAATGCGTCTCCTGCGTCACGTCTTTGAGATCCTGCATGTGGCTTCTAACGAGCATGTTCCGTAGGAGCAGGAAGTCAGAGTGAGCTGGATTCTCTACTGAAAAATGCAATAACAACATGTTACTGGATCACACTGGTTTTTAATTGTCATCAAAAAATCAAGTTGCTACAAACAGATACTAATGAATTAGCTGATAGACTATGAAGTAAAAGTGAAGCAAAACTATCGCCAACAAGTAAAAAAAGAATCCAAAACCACAGTAAAAGCTAACTAAAAACAAACGATAAACAAATCTCTATACCTTCCACCACACCCCAGGGATAGACACGACCCCTGACCTTCCGCCCATTACTCTCCACCTGCACATTACTCCCAACCACTGCAAACGGGATGCTGTCCTGCAGAGAGAACCAAAATCAATAAAACTGTCAGGCTTAACACAAATGAGATGGCACATTTCAACCACAAAGAATTTAACGAGTGAACTGACAAACCCTGAGTAGCTGGTCCTGTTGATGACAGGCTTCGTCCTCGTCTGAATCACAGTCAGGAAACTGATATATATTGATCCCAAACTTTTTGATCTCCTCTCTGACCTACAGCACATGAACACGTTGAAACAATAATGCTTGAGAGAGACAGAGAGAGAGAAAAATAAAAATAAAACTTGATGAACTGATAAGGATGAACTGTAATAACTTTGGTGAGATCTTAACCTTTTATCTAGTGCCATCATTGAAAATGACAGGCACTTTCAAAAAACAGCTGGCAGGTGATTGGATGAACCATCAGTCTATCACATCTAACACAACCTCTATCTACAACCTCATCTCCACTAAATCCATTGTGATTGTGAGCATGTTAGCATGCTTAATTACCATCTAGATCAAAGCAGTGTTTTGACCAAGTATAGCCTAACATAGGTGTTAGCTTGACTGGAAGTGCAATGCTAAAATGCTGAAGTACCCTTTAAGTACACTGGTTACCTCACAAAAAAATATATCAAACAACCTGTGTCTTCAGTCAGGTGTCACAGTGCAGGGCAGTGGTATCTGTCTGTGTGTCGATGATCTCGTACCTTCATTTTCTTTCTCTGGACCTCTGCTAGTGTCATACTGTCGGCTTTGGCGAGTACTGGAACTATGTTGACTTTATTGTGTAGGGCTTTCATACACTCCACATCAAGAGGCCGAAGACTGATGGGAGACAACACAAACGTAAAGAAATATGTACAAAATATATTGAATGACTTTTAGGCGAGGCTGTTGCAGTAAGTGTTGTATTAATTTCATTTCATGTGCAGAATTGAAACATGTCAGCGTACCCGTGGCCAAATGGAGAGATGAAATAGAGGCAGCAGTGGACTCTGTTGTCCTGAATGTTTCTTCTGTTCAGCCCGCTTTCATCTCTGAAAAACTGTTCGAACTGCTGGTCGACGTACTCTTCAATTGGCTTCCAGCTGTTGCAAACACATAACATTTCTGTGAGCAAAACAACAAACGGTAGTTTATAACATGATCTTTTTCAAAATAAAAGCCTATTCCTGGAGCCGCTTTATACTCCAAATTTCAACCATATCCAATAGTGCAGCAGTGCCACCAAAACAGACCCTTTTTTAAGGTTATATTTTTTGGGCCTCTGCTTTTATTTTGACAGGGACAGTCAAAGATATGACAGGAAAGGGGGCAGAGAGAGGGGACGACATGCAGCAAATGGGCCGCGGCTGCTGCATACGACCAATAGCCCCAATAAATGGAGCATGCGCTCCACCAACCGAGCCACAGGGGCACCCCGCACCACCAAAACAGCCCTGTATCATGTCAAGCTGGTTTGAGTTTGCAGGAGAACAATACTGCAGGTGGATACTGATGACCTCACCATTCCGTGTTGTCAATGGCGTCTCCGAACCCTGGCGTGTCTATGATGGTAAGCCTCAGCTTAATTCCTTTCTCCTCAATGCTGACTGTGTGTTTGATGATGCTGACTGTTTGACGGATCCGTTCTGCAGACACATACATGTGCAAAGTCAATAAATATACACAGACACCAATTTAACAGTGTGAGCAAACATGTAAACACACACTTCAAGGTTAGGAAGTCACATTTTGCAACAGAAATGTATTTTTACTACACTGAGGCCATACACCTGTTTCTAGCTATCCCAGCCATCATTCTTTACATGGACCGCATGAAAATAAATAACAAAACTAATCTCACCTTGTGCATGTGGGACTTTCCTGTCTTTGTAGAGGTTTGTGAGGAACAGACTGTTGATTAATGTAGATTTACCAAGGCCACTCTCTCCTACAGAGAGAAAGAGAGATACTTTATAACCCTGATTCTTAAAGTAGCCCAAGTAAAATGTCACATTTAATTCTGTATTCCTCAGAGTAATTGACCAAAAACAGAAAGTACCTCTTCACAGATAAAACGAGATAACAAAGATTGGCACTAGAATGAGACAAAATCATGCCTGCAACACAATTCCTGGGGGATGTCACATTTAGTCCTGATAACAGCCTCAATCAAACTTGTAAAAGTTTCACAGTTAGCAGACAAATGAGACGACTCACCCGACACCATCAGTGTAAACGTGAAACCTTTCTTCACAGTTTTTCTGTGAACCTGGTTGGGCAATGTGGCAAAACCTACATACTCCTTGTCTTGATCCTGCAGAAAGAAAACACAATCATGAGATGTTTTTATGTCCATATTGTTTATAAGTAAGGATTTAATAGTTGAACTCAAATCACTGGTTGAAATATCACAGGAAATACTGTTATTAGGGATGAGTATTGAGAACTGGTACTAAAACAGTACTGGTTCCTGGCTGGTCAGTACAGTAATACTGATAAGTTCTAGGGGTGTAAATCACAAGTTTAGTATTTATGTAACTTTACATAACCAGCTGACAGGGTGAAATATTCAAAACGTGTGGGCTCAGTTTCCTAAATTTGATGCAAATGTAGTAAAATGCAATAACTTCAGGAACCATTTAATTCGCTATTCCTGGAAAAGAGTAATATTTTTTTCATGTTGTGTCTTTATCAATAACTCTATTAAACCTCTACAGAAATGTTCTCATGGTGCTTTTTTTTTTTTCAACTTAAAAATATTCACACGCTGCTGTGAACATTATACTGATATTGTAAATTTAATGGTTAGGTAAGAGAGTAAGAGTGAGTACTGGTGTTACATTACAGTGTTACAACTATCACAATATCCTCTGCCTCACATGTCTGAGCTGCACTGCAGTGCATCATGGTCCATCTGCTGCAGCAGCATCAGGGGACAGGTTTTGTGAGCAAACAACACTGTCTGTCATCTTTATAGCTCAGCAAAGCTGCTCTTTCGGTGCAGTCTAGCTCTCAGACTGGTCTAAGACTTGTTAACCACATTGGCTTGCAGCTTTGTTTTGAATATGAAAGTTCACTGACCTTTGTTTTAACTAACTCTGTACTTTGTTTATATTGCAAGGACACCTGGCAGTGTGGGTGAAGGTCTCGAGGTGTACTTGGAAGAAAAGCAACATGTCATTTAGTGGAAATTTGGGTATTAAACCATAAAGTCTGGTTCAGAATTGTGTGTGAAAGTTAGAAAATGTATAAAACAATGTATGTCGCGGTACTATGTTGCTGTGGAAACTTGTTTATACTTTCTTGCTACCCTGATGACCTGGTCTATTTGACCAAATTTTGCTGTTTATTGTGCTTTAAACCAATTTATATTTTTATTATACTGCAACTTGATCATCCATTTCCTCATGTTTAAATGTTTTAACTTGTTCTTTTATCAATTAATTGTAAAGATTGCCCAATAGTTTGCATGTTTCTGTATTTATATTAGATTTTGAAATTATCTGAAATGATGTCAATGAAATGATTTGAAATTGATCAGATATCTGACCAAAGTTAATTCAAATTCTTGAGACTCTTTAAATCAGTGGTTTAGTTCAGCTTACAGATGACTGTTTTGTTGTTTTGCTTCTTTTTTTTTTGTTTCCTATCCGGGGGTGTATTTGTTAATCCATAGAATATCTTTTACAGAATAAAAAACAATTATATTCTTGCAAATGTTATCAATTTTTCCACTGACATCTTTTCATCACAACACAACAACAATGTGACAATAACAGATAATAACATGCACTCATTCACCTCTGGAGAGTCATAGGGGTCATGGCGTACCCAGGGGCTGTGTGGACGTGAGGCCGGGCTGGATGGACAATCCACAGACACCTGAGAGGCGAGCTGTCTCCTCAGCGGCTTGGGCTGAAGCTCTGCATCCGATTTCACACGAGTTGGCCTGGGAGGGACTGTCGGAGAGCCAGCCGGGTGGCAGGGGACAGGGAGTGGTGGAGGAGTCGTCCCCAGAAGGCTGTGGAGTCTCACGTTGAGTGGTGTCCCGGGCCCCTCCGCTTCACAAGTCACTGGCTCCTGGTTGCCTGGTGTCTGGTGCTGGTTATCAGGCTGAGAGACAGGAGGCAGATCCCTCATGGCGTAAGGAAACTGGGTGTCCTCCTGGTCTTCAATGGACAGACTGGACAACTAGAAAGGAATGCAGCAGAATTACACATGGTTTTATATGGTTGATGAAAAGCCTCAAAAATATAATTCACTTTTAATCAAAATTGAAATGGAAGGAATCTGTCTCTGTTATTTACTGCTCTTATTTACGGACCTAATATCTGCCATGGAGTCCCAATTGAAGGGCAGCCAGCTAACACGAGCACAAAAGTCTTCAAATCAGCAGGTAATCAGAGAAAACCATTAGGCATGGTCTCCTCCTTTATCAGCAGTTTGGGATTATTCAGCAGTATCAGGATTATTATTTCAAATAGGACACTAAAAAAAAAAAAAAGAAAAAGATTTAGAACTACGCTTTGATTTTGACTCCTTCCCCCTCCTCTGTTTGAGTATTGTAATCTATGTATGTATCCCATGATTAGGCCTGCACAAGTGATTACAATATAATCACAATTGTGCCATATCCAAATTGCTGAAGCAGCTGTTTTTGACAAAGGTAAAATATGTGACAAAACAACATTAGAATAGAATAGAATAGAATAGAATAGAATAGAATAGAACAGAATGGAATAGAAAGTACTTTATTGTCTACACTTTGCGAGCAGAAGACAGAAATTTGCAGACAGAAAAACTGCTATTTAGAGTATTTTATTTAGAGTACATTAAAACACAACTTCCAAACAGGACACATTCAAATACAGTTACATAGAAACACAATAGAAGCTACATTAAAAGGAGCACCAGATGCCCTCCTGTGTGTGTCACGCAGCACAGATATCCTGGCCTACAAAGTTTTCAGTGAAAATTAAAATTCTAATGCAAAATTTATCATTCCCATTAATTGTGAATCATATTGCCAACACAATATCTGTTAACCTAATTGCGAACTAATTTTTTTTTTTTTTTTTACCATAATGTCCTGCCTTACTTAAAATTGATATCAAATAAGATGTTGTCCTGTTACTATGACAACACTACAGGTATAAAGACAAACACTAACAGACTGCTGGAAGCCTCAGTCAAGGCCATGCTCTATGAGTACATGACATGTCTCCATGTCTTTTGCTGTAGTGGCTGCCTACACTACACCCTTTCTTCACCGATTAGCCCTGACCTGTGATCCCATTATATCATTATAGAGGTCTTCATCCATCTGCCCAGGCAGCAACAGACAGTCTGGAGTTGGACGTTAGTAAACACTAGGGTCAAACTGGGTATACTAACTAGAATTAAGTAATAAACTACCAAATTTAGTATTTTTAAAAATAAATTTGAATAAGTGTCTTTCAGTATGCAGATTATGTGCACACTTAGTGGCTTGGGTCACCTAAAAGGTAATTTCCCAACAGAGTGACCACAGCAGGTGCACTTTTCTCCAGTCTCATACTGTCTTAATGACCCGGTCTAAAGACATCGGGGCCAAACAGCTCGTTCAGTGCTGGTGCTTGGCCTGATCAGGGTTCATCTGGCGTTCCTCTACCTGTCAGCTCTCATTACTCACAAATCCATGCAGCAGGCTTAACCCAGCTTCTAATGCTCTGACAGGGAGGGGGGTTGGAGATTTAACACACACACACACACTAACAAACACACACGCACAAGCTATGAACACTACCATTAAACTAGTCTATAGACTTGTCCTACCTTTTCAGAAAAAGTTTCAACTTTTTTGAGTAGAGAGGGTGGCATATAAATGTGGGGGAATAAATGTAAAAAGAAATAAGATACAAATGCAGTAACACTTATTATATAAGATGGACGATTAAAAAAAGAAAATGATGGTACTACAATCCTATAATATTATATGGTATTATTAGTTTTTGAGTAAGTAGCTTTACTATACTCTCCGGATATCAATAAGCACAAAATCGAAATATAATGCAGGACTTTAAGTTTAAGCTAGTGGGGAAAAAACCACTGAATGACCAATAACATTTTTTCTCATTGTCTATATCACATGTGCAGTTCTATACTGGTCAATCAGTAATGAGGTGACAGGAATACAGTGAATAAGGTAAAAAAAAGTCAGAAGTTATACAAGAACACGAGTGTCATGCATTAAAAAAGACACCCTGCAGGAATATAATAGACTGCAATAGTGATTTTTTCAACTGGTTGAGCAAGAAAACTACATTGCAGAAACTATCGGTTATTTCAATAAATCGGCGTGTAAACGTTGGTGTTTAGACGTACCTTTTTTATTGCTGCGGAACCTGACCGGAGAAGACATATGCTCCATGATGCTGCCGACTACTTAAACTTTACAAGAACTAATAACATGTGATGAGGCATATGGTGTCGGTGTCCGTGTGCTTGTGTGTGTC
Organism: Lutjanus campechanus; assembly: GCA_027495735.1. Classification (NCBI taxonomy): domain Eukaryota; kingdom Metazoa; phylum Chordata; class Actinopteri; order Lutjaniformes; family Lutjanidae; genus Lutjanus; species Lutjanus campechanus. The sequence goes on along the minus strand of JAJHUR010076559.1, from coordinate 6,773 downwards.
CAGACCAGACTGAGCTCCGAGTGCAGAGCAGTCCGCTCAGTCAGGCCGCTCTGAAGAGGTGGAGAGTAATGGAGAAAAGTGTAACGAATAAGATAAAATAAAATAAAATAAAATAGATGGAAGAGTGGAGCCGAGATTTCGTATCCACGCGCAAAACAACGTCACAATTTATTGCCATTTATTTTTAATCTTTTTTATTACAGCCTATGTCCCCCTCGGCTTCATTTGTGATTGTAGACTCAAGCGATTTGAACAATTTTGTAAACTTGTGTTCATGTGCTTAAATAAAGTTTTTGTTTAAAAAAGAGGAAACGTGGAACCAGGTGATATGCTCACAAATGGGTTGTGTGTAGAAGGGACCCCTTTATTTGCGAAACTCTCGCGAGATTTGTAAACGCTGTTTCTTCCTTGTGCACGTTATACAAAATAATCTCATTTTATATTGTGAAAATACTATGCTTAGGTTCTGGGTAGGTTTAGGATTACAAAATACTTCACTAGGATTAAAGAAAGGATCAAGGTTTGGGTTGAAATGGTTACTCTCGCGAGATCTTTCGCGGGTCTAGGGTTCCCCTCTACACAAGACCCCTAGATAAATGCAGTTGACTTCACTAATTAACGTTACTTCTCACTTGTCGGAGGCTAATGTTAACAGTTACTATCACTATAACGTTAATTAGTAAAAAAAAAACCAAAAAAAAAACCATAATAATAATTTCCCAAACTCCTACTGTTAGTGTATTTTTCACGATTATCTCAAAATTATGTTCATGCTAAACTTCTGCTAGTTTGTGTCACTCAGTTACCGTTAGCTAACCACTACACGGGAAAGTCTTAGAAACTCCCATGTAACGTTACCTTAGGTAAGCTGCTTTTTAATGGATGTATGGCATTTTTACTGTACTTATATTTGCAAATGTTCAGTTAAGTTAGTCCTCATTGTCGAAATATTTTCTCTTGTTAAACCGAAATGTGGCTTAAAACACCTCTTACCTTGTTGTTGCTTGTCATGGTTTCCAACTGGGCTAACCTCCGAGTAACGGGCCAGGTGCTAGATTTACAATCCTTGTTGTTGCTTGTCATGGTTTCCAACCGTGCTGCACTTATAATCCAACGAAGGGTCTCCGGACAGAATCATTTGTGTTGTTTATTTTTTTTTCTAAAACACTTAAACATATTGCTAGGTTACATACACAGCGTCCTGTCCAAGCAGTTAACGTTTGTACCCTTGGTAACGTGAAGTGAATAGCAACTTAAAAATAAACAACTAACAGCAGTACAATAACAATTAAAACAAGTATTCAACAAGAAGTTTTGTATTTATACACATTTTTGCTGCGTTAAAATCTGGTGAAAATATTAAGTATTTGCTAAGTAAATTTACTGACCACATAAAGGCGAGGAAGAGGAATGCTTAGCCAACGTTAGCATTAGCTTTGACACTTGGATGTAATGTTTAATATTTCATGCTAAATGGCTAACCTAAATTGACTACAGATATTTACTTCCCTTGTAAAAGAACCATTTAATGTGCTACAATTTATCGGAGCCACCTGTCAAGCCTACCGGAGGCGAGTGTTTGATACGTGGTTAATAAGTTACATAACATGAAAGGATGTGAACCCTATGTTCTGCTTGGCAGATTGGCTTGATGTTTTACAGCACAGTAATTGCTCAAAACCCACCTAAACCGATTTTTTTTTTTAAACAAAAAAACATCAAACTATCATCTATATTAAACAATACAAATGCATTCGTGAGAAGCAGCAACAGTATTTTGGATCATAACTTTTCAAAATGAAATAATAATAAAACAACAATTGAAGTGTTCATAAGTTAAGTCCCCTAGAACATATAGCAGGCTACTTTGTATTTCCATATCTCCCCTCTGCCTTATAAATAAAGAAAATATAAAGGAGCAAATAGCAAAAATAGTAAGTTTTTTATCTTGCTTGGTAAATCGCAACAAGCCTTGACAGTATTCCAGCTCAATGTGTACCCCCTCAAACAGACATGAAGAGGAGAGAAAGAGAAAGAAGTAGCCTATATGCAATCTCATGCCATCAAAAAGCTAAACAAATTATGATGTAATTTTACAAGTATAAAGATTTCTGTTACAATGAAAATACAGACTTGCAAAAACACTACAGCTAGTGAGTGTATATGTGGTAATCTGCAGGTGGGTGGTAATGATAGCAACTTGCATCTCCCCTCCACAAAATGAATACAAATTATGTCATATCAAAATTGTGCTAAGTGTGTTGGTATAATTAAGGAATTCAGTTTATTAATATATGTATTTAAGAGACAGCCCAAATCTTGTCCATCAGCTGAACCCATTGAGCTAGTGCAGTGCAATCCAAAACCACCCAATTACCATACAGTTGAGCAAGTTTGGTGCACACCGGAACCTTGGTTTCCTGTTTCCTGGACTTACAAATGCTATGTGCTAGGCTCGCCAATGTTTAAAAGTAAACCAAGTTTTTAAGATGGTTAAAAGGTTTCGCTGGGGGAGACACACCCAGCACATAGCATATCTAAGTACAGGAAACAGGAAAGGAGAAAGTTTACCAGGGTTCCACAAGCGGCTGGACTTAGGAAGGTTCTGTTGGGTGGAAAAAAAAACCCAATCTAGCAACGCTATCTATGTTACGTCACTTCAGGATTAACAAATTGTTGGCCAGCTTCTGTGTAAAATAACAAAGAACTGTCTTAAAAGGGAAGAAAAGACATTTGATAATCAGGTAAAAGTACTTTTCACCCAGGTCTGTTAAATAGTGCGTCATTTAATGTAACAGTTTCATGTTCAATGATACAGTTGTAGTTTTGTATGTTCACAGCTCAGCATGTTGTATGTGGTCTGAGAATTTTCAACAGAAAATACATAAGACATTCTGATAAATAACTGACAAATGCGATGTAGCTTAAAGTATAAAGTGCCATGTGTTTCACAGCTTCTGGACAAAGTTGACACTAGAGCCAAACCAATATTTTTTTTTAGCTTATTATAGATATACTAATACCACAATACAAATACTGTAGTATAGAAATGCCAAAGATATGTTTGAGGTAATGCAGCAACAGTGTAACCATTACATAGTCTGTCCACCAGAGACTACTGACGAATTTTGAGGGATTTAAGAAATCAGGTAAGGAATGGGTATCAACTAAATCCAGTATCAGTTGGGCTCTAGTTCAATCCACATAATTACTATTTCCCAGAGCAATATGAGGCAAATGTAAATATGGAAGGCAGTTGTTATCAAGCTACATATAAATCTTAATCATTTTTCATGCAAAATAACCCGTATCAATCTGTATTGATTGTTTTTTTTTTTCCCTCTCCAGGTTTTCCATGCATTAGTCCTATATTCTTTCACTCCACTCCCAACAGTTTGAAAAGGCACAAATGTCTTCGTTAAGTGTTTTATCCCTCAAAGCTTGGCTCTGTAGATGTGTCTTACAGTCAGAGAAAAGAGCTGTCTTCTTTACTTTTGTCCCACAGTACTCTGCATATCCGTCTGGGCCTGTTGGACCGGCACAGCAGCGAGTTGTTGACCTGCTGTGGTTGTGAGGACTCGTGCTGGGTGTCTGGTTGTCCTGAAGGGTTACTGTGTTCATAAGTTTCAGACCCATTGCTTGAGTCTGTGCTCGTAGACCTGCAACAAGTCTGGCTCTTGTCTTGTGAGTGGTCATTACATTCTCTGCTCAGGTGGTCATGCTCAGTCCTGGTGTCATGGTTGTCATTCGTGTGTTGCTGTCTGTTCAAATGGCCGTCGGGTGTGATGTTTTGGTCTTTTCCCTGAGTGGTGTGATTAGGCTCTATGTGGTTATCTGCATTGTCTGAATGTTGCTCAGGGTTGGGGCTCTGTCTTTGTGGATGTGAACAACAGTGGGTTTGTTCATGAGAATCAGGACTCTTGTCCAGGTTGTGTAAGTTGTTTTGGTGGTTGTGAATCTGCCAGAAGGCTTTGCGCAGCTGCTCTAACTCAGAGAGCAGATGCAGACCGATGTCCAGGTGCATCAGCAGGTTCTCCAGCCACTCCTCCAGCTTTGAAAAGGAAGGACTGAAAAAGTGAAAGACAAGGAGTTGTAAGGAGGAGTTGTCATGCTTTATATGCTTGGTTTGTAAAATGTGCAGCCTACATTGCTGTTGCTTCTGGATTGCTCTGTGGACAGTGATGTAGCAAAAAGAAAAAAAGAAAGAAAAAGTGCAGAGATTCGGCTGAGATTTGTGCAGTCATACCGATTATCAGCGTCCATGTCACAGCAGTGGACAGCCAGCGGCAGGAAGGCTAAAGGGCAGTGTGGGGGGTGGTGCTGCTGCAGGAAACCCTCTACATTTAGCCCAAAGTCATTTCCCCGAGGAAGGCAGTCAGGGTCGGCACTCACTCTACCTATTATCTTAAGAGAGTCAGAGATGGATACATAGTCAGATTTAAAATTAATAAAATGCCTGGTTGAGGTGCTTAATATTTTTTGGTATATTTTTTTATACCTAGATGTTCTTACCTCACATATCATGATACCAAAGGAAAAGATGTCCACCCGTTCGTCATAGCTTTTGCCTGAGAAGTGCAAAGGAAAGATTGAAAAATGTAAACCACATCTTTACTGTCCTGCACTGACCCATTGCGGAGATGATTCAGAGACTGGTGATCCTCAAAACTTCGTGCACTCACCATGGATCATCTCAGGGGCCATCCAGTAGGGGTTTCCTACCACGGTGTACCGCTTTCTCCGGTCAGGCCTGCGAAGCTCTGACAGTGTCCCCTTCACAGGCCGTTCCAGAGAGGATGTTCTGCCCTGATTCCTCCCCTCTGTCACCAGCCTGGCTAGTCCAAAATCTGCCACCACCACTGACTGGTTCTAAACATGACCAGGGGCGAGAGAGACAGAAATGTTGTAAAAAGCAGTTAATCTTGAGATTTTATGTTGGTTATGTTGGCCTGTTTTTGTAAGAAGTGCTAAGCTATGAGTAGCATTTGTTTTTTAAAATAGAGATCATATTTCCTAGAAACCTGAAGGCTTCTTTGGCAGCCCTGAACTGAATTGGAAAAGGCTAACATAAAGTTAAAACTATGCAGTTAGAAGAGTTTGATGATTTGATTAAGGGCTGCACAATTAATCGAAATATTATTGAAATCACATTATGGCCATTTGAAGAAGCGCAACTTTTTGATAGAAGAAAAATATGTGACAGAAGAGAAACTTGGAACAAATCTCGTTGTTTCCCCCAACTTTGAATTGGATCCAAAATGAAGCTGTCTATCAAAACCAACATATTGATGTAACACTGCAACACAGTGCAGGACTGTCATATACGTGTCATTTTTTATGTTTGTGTATCTTATAGTGAATATCTGGTGTGTGTGATGGAACCGCTTGTTTACCTCTCTGACCAGGCAGTTGTGTGAGTTAAGATCTCGGTGGATAACATTCATGGAATGTAGATAGGTCTTAGGAGAGGAGAGATAATATACATTAGAAGAAGTTTGTGTAAGATTAAGGAATAATTTTGGATATTAAACTTTGACTTTTATAATACTGAGTGGAAAGACTCACCATTCCAGCTGCAATGTCTTTGGCATAACCCACTCTTATATTCCAGGGAAAATCCTTGTCCTACAACAACAAGATTGTGTCCATCATATTGTGTCTGCGTAGTCTTGACAGTACTCATGGAGAAACAACATTAAAACCAATTTTAACTTACCATTTTTGTGATGGCCTCTCTGAGAGTTCCTCCCTGGATGAACTCAGAGACGAAGTTTATTCGTTTGTCTTTATAAAACAGTCCAATAAACTTTAAAACATTGGGATGGTCCAGACAGCGCATCACCTTCACCTGTACAAATTGAGAAGAAATGCATTTAAACAAATTGTTATTGTAGCAACAGGAGAATACTTAATAGGTAAAATAGTCACTTAGTAACTCTCTTGATGGTGTAAGATGGGTTTAAAACGGTGCTAGGGAATGTTCCTGATCAAATCCAGCTTTGGTACTGACTTAGTGTATTAGGGTTGGACAGTTCATCAAAATATTCACGCTTAGCCATCTTCAACAAAACTCAAGAAATGGCCTAATTAGGGGCCGGGCAGCCTAAGCTGCCAGGACCCTCTTGTAATCCTGCATGTTCTTCTTCTTTCTTCTTCTTCCGAGGAAATCCTACTTCCCATGCACGAAAAGTGACCAAATTTTGCACAAAGGTCCAGTCCCATGCCAGATTGCCTCAGCTGCAAAAACAGGCCAATAGTCCTGATGGTGGCGCTACAGCAAGCCTCTAAAGTTCAAAACTTTGAAAATTCACAACAAATCAACCATATGTGCTACAGCTTTGGAACTTTCACTTTGAAATTTGCTTTTCCATGGCATGGATGGCTGCTGCCTGGCACCCTGATCCTTGGGTTAGTCAAAATGTGAATCCACACATCAACTGTCACTTGCCAATTAGCTCAGTGAGATAAAAGATAGACCTCAGTCTCAGAGGTCGTGAGTTCGAATCTCAGCTAAGGCAGGACGGACATTCTAATGTGAAAGTCCTATGTTCAGGCATCATCCTATGTGGATGAGAGACTACTAAAGTTGACTAATCATTGCAGCTGTAGAATTCCTATAATGAGCTAGAAGAAGTTTTAAACATACCACAGAGTTGTCTCTTGCTAATTAGCTCAGTGAGATAAAGCAGAGTCTCTTGAGCCAGAAATTGTGAGTTCAAGCCTCAACTGATGTAAAATGCGCATTAGAATGCCACCTTTGTTTTCATCCTCCT
>JAJHUR010076558.1:14360-64525 GCA_027495735.1 Lutjanus campechanus | reverse complement strand
TACATCTCTATAATCATCTCAATATTATGAAACATACCTGTTGTCACCGGGTATGGCGTAATGTTGAATGAATGAAGTGAAATACGATCCGTCGTCGACACGAGGTGTTTTATTTTGAAAATTGACCGGATTCACTATGCTTTTCGTGTCGGGACTTCCTGTCTGGTTCGATCTCATCTGCGCAGCTTGACGCGCCATCCGTCAAAAATAGACTGCGTATTCTCTGCGAAGCGGAGCGCCGAGCCGCTTCTGGGACGCTGCTGACACGCGCCGTGGCGCTTCTGGTGTAGCAGCGAGCATTGACTAGAATGGTTTCTATTTCTCTGTGTGCCGCGGCGCAGCCGTTACGCGGCGCAACCGCGCCTGGTGTAAATTGGGGGTAACTGTGCCATAACTGCCATTAGTTCAGTTAGCAGCCTTATTACACTGTGATAGAAACCAGTTTGACAACAGGGAATACAGTAACATGGCCGAAATGATTTAATAGCTAACCAGGACTCCGATTCCAGGGATGACAGACAAGACACGATGGGATCACATGGATAGGAAGCGTGAAGCAGTTTAAGAGCAAGTTTGTATCACAACAAGTTAATTAGTAAGAATACATCATCCATTGTGTTGATAAGACCTGAGTATTTGTTTTTGTTAAGTTGGAAGTTATTTATTCACCTGTTTTGACCTACAAGATTTGCATGACGTTATACGGTGTTGAAAAAAATTAAAACGTTGCATCCCCTTGCTGGTTATTTAGAAGCATTCAGAATCATGCTGCATATGCCCTTACCATTTAACAAGCGGCTCACTTCATGCCCATATCTTTAAATAATTAAAAAGATGTCATAAACGTATGACTTATTGACTACTAGTTACCTAGGAAAATCTTTAGTCTGGGGCAGCCATAATAGTTAGTACCAATGTTCTTAGGTCTTTTGCCAATTTATTTCTAAACAAAGGGGTCCATATTCAGCTTAAAAGCCCTCCCCACGCTGCCAGGAATGAAAATCTGTTGGAGAAATACTTAAATAAATAAATAAATACCCACCATAAATGCTCCAAACCCCTGAATTTGCAGAAAGAATTCATGGCCTCGTCCTCAATGATAGCTACGACCCTGTCAAGATACCACTAAGGGTAACTGAGGATTTATTTATTTCTTTTTGTAAGGTCGGTTAACCAACCCCTGAAAAGTTCATCAGAATTCTGTTGTAATTCAGTGTACTATAAATCACCGATGACCTAAACGTGTTGAGACTACAATAAGAGCCCTCTTGGTGGAGTACAGTGCATCTCATGGGTGCCCCGCCACATGGAGAGCGTCTGAGAGTCTTGGTGGTCAGCAGGTCAGCTGTGAGAGCTCTGCAGCTGTCTGATAACTGCTGCTGGGGGTGGAGTGAGCGCTTACCTTATGCGCAGTTGCACACGTGTGCTTTTTCATTTTTCACCACGGGGTTGAGCAGCTCTGTACAAACCGACACCATGAGCACCATGAGAGGCACAGGAGAGACAGAGGTATTAGTACTTCAGCAGCACTTCTACATTCATTTTAAGCCACTTAAAGCATGTTGCCCATGTCTAAAGCACCTATTTATGGGCTGATAGTTTGGCATCGGTAGACTGAGCTTTCATTTATCTCATCTCAACTCATTTAGCCCTCATGTTCTTTTTGCAAATTAATGAATGTACAGTGTAATGGTCTGTTAGCGCAATATTGATGAGATGATGCTGATAGTAATGAGATGAGATGCCTAAAGTAAATCAAAACGTTTACAAATGGATAAGCACGTGCATCCACATGCATTTACCTCACGTCTTCCTCCAGCTGACCATTAATTTAATTGACCAGGGCTGTTGATATCGTTCATCTGTTACTTTTCAGCCGTGGAAAATTACATACTTATCAATTAGTGCTCTGATGTCTAATACGTCACTGAGCTCTCCTGCTGTATGTGACAAAAGGGAAAGTGCTTTTAGCTCCCTTTCTCAAGGGTGCTTTTTTTTTCTTTTTTTCTTTAATGTCCATTTCTATTCCTTTGAAGTTTGTTTCAGCCTTGTTCTCTGCTTTTTCCATTTTTCTTTTGAAATTTCCTCCTCTTAACCCTGCTGTTTTTTAAGCTTTACAGTATTTCCTCATTGTTCGACATCCCATAGACCTCATCTTTCCTTCGGATACTTTTTCCTCTCCTCATACCTCATAAAGCCTCATATGTTGAAAGGTATTTGAGTGGCATCTAGGATTATGTATCAGAAAATGTTACGATACCAAGACCATTACCCGTAAAGTGATACCGATACCAGTAGAGTACTTCATTTAATACCTTTCTTAATCCTGCTGCACCAGTGCTAGCTGTGAATGGAGGCATCATATTTTCGGGTTGTCCGTTGGTCTGTCTGTCCCATAATTGTGAACACGATATCTCAAGAATGAATCGAGAGAATGTCTGTAAACTTATTACAAACATCTATTTTGACTCAAAGATGAAGTGATTCGATTTTAGAGGTCACAGTGTCCTCAATTCACTGTGATCTCAATTCCTGTGAATGCAAGAACAAAGAACAAATGCGGTGATTTCTTCAAAGCTGGTACAAGCATCCGTTTGGACTAGAGAATGAACTGATTAGAATTTGAAGGTCAAATGTCACGTTGACCTCACACAACACGTTTTTGATCATTACTCAAGAATTTATACATTATGTCAGAATTTCACACAAATGTCTAATAGGATACAAAGATGAAGTGATGCCATTTTATATCCAAAAGTCAAAGGTCAGCTTCAATGTGACATCATAACGTTCAGCTCTCTGTCAGTCCTCTGATATATATTATATGAGTCTGGACAGACATGGATGTAAAGTGCAACTTAACTGGCTGGTGGAGGCATACAACTGCACGGTACTAATTCTAGTTTTTACTTCATTCAATACCCGTCATGTGCATGGAGGTATTTTTGAAATGATCATTCTGCAATTTTATGCATTCATTTTTATCAGATGCCTCAAGCACATACTACAGTCATACGTTGGAACGTTAGTGCTTGGTACTGGGTTATTTTGGTCGATACCATAAAGGTATCAAATACCGATACACAGCAGTGTTAACCCTTACATCTGCAACAAACATTTGATCAAAATGACAAATTACAGCATTATTATTACACCAAGTAATATGTAGTATATGGGCTATTCATGAACTATCAAAGGGGATTTTATTTTAAAACCGGTCAAAGCCACAACTGCAGGGATATCACTTAATTGCCTGTGCATTGTCTTATTTGTTTGGATGTTAAACTTCCTGCTTCAACCAGTAAGTTGACTCATTTCGAATTTGAAATTTTTGCCACCGTTACCAGCTGTCACCCGTCCCCACCCTCCTTCACACATACTCCAAGAAAGCGAATGTGGGAGACAGGAAAAGAAGCTGTGGAAGGCGATGTCAGCCAGATCTTCTGCTGCTAATGCAGTGTTAACTTTATGAGACGCTGAGGGGACAGGGCATGTGGTGACAAATTGTTGTTCGTACGGTACATTTTTGCTCTTGACAATGTGTATATATAGTTGCATAACATCAGTGTTAGCTATCGCTTCCTCATTTGGGTGAGAGAACTAGGGATGTGACAACAGAGAGAGAGGGGAGACAGAGTGATGCAGTGTGGATATTTCAGATCATTTTGAGGGGTGTCTGTGGTTTGCTTGGTCCACATTTTACAGTAAGTGTGTCATTCAGTGTCGGACTCACATTGTTCTGGTGCTACTCTTGACTTCAGGGCAGGTTCACACCCTAAAGACTACCAAGTCCAGTTCCCAACAACAACCTTTTCTGTTCACACATAAAGGTTAGGTTCCTGAATCAAACCAATGCCAGGATGAAACATTGTTTGAATTTTACAGCTAGACCAATTTGTACTTACAAAGGCAAAACTCAAACAGTCCAGAAATTGTAAACTGTTTCATTTTCTATAAGGTTTTCACAATAAAAATCACATGGTTGTAATAATCTTGTAGAAGGGCTAGATATTGAAATTGACAAATTGAGCAATATGTTAATGGAGTCTGGCAGGCAGCAGGTCAAGCAGTGGGCTTTTGTTTTCAGGATAATGGGCTTAACTTTACATTGACAGACAACTGACAGTCATAAACAGCCGATCAACTTACAGTGTAAGGCTCGTCATCACTATTATTGTTATTGTTATTGTAAATTTAAGATATTGTTCATGTCTTGTGGCCCTGCAGCCCTCCTGCAGTCAACTTGCACTTCCTAAGACTAAGGAGGGGGCAGGGCGAAACAACACACTTCAAGCAGAGAGTGCATATTAACAGGACTTCAACCTATTTAATTTACCATCTATGGCTCCAACTCGCTCCTTGGACTGTAGTACTCATTTCTGTAAGCACACCTGCTAAATATTGCTCCTTTAACAAGGCTCCTCTACAGCTGACAGTGAACATGAAACAGTAAAATAAAGCAGATACCTGAATGTAAAAACAGTGAAGCAGGAGAGAAACTAAACTAAACCACAGAGACTCAGTTAGAAGCTACAAAATTCTTAAAGTTGAACACAGACTTTTAATAATGTCTTTCTCTCTCCTCTCCTGCACACTGAGTTGAGTCCTGCCAAACACACGCTTGTTTGAGGCTGAGAAGTATCACCAAAACAGATTAGAAAACATTTTTAACTAATGAAATGTTGCATACAGTTGTACACTTCAAATGGTATTCACAGCAAAAATGAACCGCTTCAGAATTTACTGAACAGCGGTCCTAGACCACCTCTTCGAGGTGGACCAGGCAGTGGCTGTTTGGTCCAGATCAGTTCCAGTCTGGCGTTCACACCAACTAAAACGAACATACCCAGGGAATAAATGCCCTTGGGTTTGGTACAACAGGACTCTGTCTCGTGGTGCCTTGGTCTCAGTCTTCACTTGGTCTCAACCCCTCAAAGTCTTGGTCTTGTCTTTTGCCTTGGTTCTTGTTTTTGTCTTTATACTTTGGTCTTGATTAGGATTTGGTCTTGGTAGGTCTGGGTGATGTGGCTGAAGTCTATCATGATAGTGAAGTTTCATATAGGTAGATATCGATGATTGATCATGTAGCTCATAACTACATGGGTACTTCACAGGATGGAGGCGGCTGAGGTGACAGCAACCTGAGTATGATGTTCCTCTTGGCAGAAGTTCTGTTGTCTGTCTGAACCTGTGCCTTCCCCCTCAGATAGTTACCAACATAAAAAAAGATAACAAAAAACTACCATACCAGCCGACCGGTTCTTTGTTATCTGCTTTCATTTTGCATGTTGTTCTGTTGTCTCACATGTCATGCTTTTGCGTGAAACTATCAAATATTTTATCACCCATGCCTTGGACTGGGTTTAGATGGTCTTAACTACAACACTGGATGTCACTAATCTTCATCAATTTTCAGTCAGTTAAACCCCAGACAGGTTTCTAACTTCCTGTTAAGTCTTGAATAAACAAACTGTTATTAACTGTCATAAAATTAACAGATAATCAAATTGACTAATTTGGGAGCACCATGCTGTTTAAAAAGAACTGTCAACACCCATCACAATTGTATTTAACCATAGAGAGCCCAGGCTCTGCAGGATCCCCAATTAGAAAATTAGGCATAAACACTTCTTATTTGTCCTTTAAACTTTCACAAACATGCATCATTCTTCCTCCTTCTCTTCCATCCTTTCATTCTTGTGGTCCACCAGTAATTTACTGCAGTGTCACCCTGCACAGGTCTGCTGTTATTGATGTTCTGTTGTCTTTGCTTCATTTTATTACTGTGGCAGGTGTCAGACGATACTATGAGGGCTGCCACAGTTGGACGCATGCAGACAAAACACGAGCACACACACGCACATACACTGACACACATATGCTTGGCTGATATTGGCCGGAGTCATAGCCAACACAAAGTAATCTGGCAGTGTGATTGTATGGCTGGCAGAGTATTCTGTTCAGCTCAGTCAACACGTAGAATTTAATTTCCTCTCTCTGTCCTTCAGCTTTTTTTCTCATCCCAGGGCAATATTTCCTTTTGTGTGCGTTTAATGTTTTCACACCCATTTTGCTCCGCATCTATACAGTATATATATATCCTCCTCTCTGTGTGTTTGTTTTTGCTGGCGTCTCTTTGCGTTTCTCTGTGTGTCTGTATGATGTCTCCTCATCTGTCTCTCCGTCTTGCTCTCTCTCATCTTGTCTGTGACTTTCTCTCTCTTCGTACCCCCCCATACACACCTCACCCACCACCAACACCATGCAAACACACATACACACACACTTGCGCCTCTTCTTCCCGGGTTTCCTTAAATCTTCCCAATGCTGAGAAAGTGAATGATAGCACTATATGCACAGTCTGCAAACGACTGACGGGGATTTTGACCAGATACGTCACAAGTGAAGGGGAAGGGAAAGAGGGAGGGACAGAAAAGAGAAGAGGAGAGGAGGAGAGCAAACGAACAGAGACAGGGAGGGAGAGGGAGTACAGAGGGATATATTGACTCAAAGCTGGTCTGCATGCTCCTCAGTGTGTGAGAAACAGAGGACGTGAGAGCAGGCAAGATGGAGTGCTGGCACAGATGAAGACTGTCCCTGGGTACGTACTTGTGGCTATATTTGTGCATGTGTGTGTGTGCGCACATGTGCTTGCATGTGTGTGTCTCTGTATGTGAGACGGGTGAGAGCGACTGAGTTTGTGAGCAACATGCTGCAAGTGATCATCTGTATGAGAATTTGGGTGTTGTTACATAAGAGCAGTGAGAGTGACTGAATGAGTGTGGTTATTGAAGATGGGATGAGGCAGTTTGGGGTCTTTATCTGATCTTAACGGACATCTGTGCGTGTGAGAGAGAAAGAGAGAGTCTGTTTAAGTGCTGTAACTCAGTATAGTGAGGAAGGAAGGATGTGCTCGAGGAAATGCAAGTTTACAACTGAGTTCAGTCTCATTCTGTCTGTCTGTGGACATGAATGGTGTGTTGACATGAATAACAAAAGCTTCAATGTCCGTGTGTGTTAGATGGAGAGAGTCAATATGTTTCATGATGCATGAGATGTTAGTGATAGCTACGTATTGTGATCTAAACAGTCAAACAAAATCTTCGGTATTTCAACTTCCACTGAGGCGTCCCCTCAGTACTTGTTCTGTTTCTGATCTTTGTGTTGCCTCTACTGACACAGTTTCAAAATAATGGCTGATTCAAATCTATTGGCAATATTGGGGTTCTTGATAATGACAGTATTTTGTCTGGCAGAGCCATTTGTTGAATAATGAAACTTTAACTACTTAAAATGAGAAGAAACAAGAAAGGAATGAAAATGAGATAAAATTAGGGGGAAAAAATCATGTGTTTGTATCTTGTTAATTATTAATGATTAATTGATTGTCAGCGTTTTCAAGTACCAGTCAAGGAAAATGCATAAAATTTGCAGCCCTAGGCAATAAAAATACTGTATCTGACAACATACTGGAGGACATACAAGATCATTTAAACCAGAAGAGTTGATTGGTGAGTTGTCAAATACCGATGTTTAGGCTGGTGGTTCAGGTCAAGTCATCTTTCCGAGTTGCTTGTAGCAGCTTTAAAATCTGAACTTATCCAGAAATGTCTCCGTTGCAAAAGCAAATCTTTGAAGTTATCTAGAGGTGAAACAATTATTTCATCAGTTTAATGACAGAAAATTCACCTGCAGCAATTTTGATGAGCAATTGAAGTTTGTTTTTCAAGCGCAATGCCAATCATTGTCTGTTTCCAGCTCCTTAAAAATGTATATTTGTAGCTTGTCTCTGTTTTATATTTTTGTAAATGGAATATGAAAATCTGCTATCATGTCAGCCCTATTTAGTACATGGACTATTCATGAACTATGGCCAAACATTCACTGTTTGCCAAAAGGTCATTCACAGACACAGAGAGAAATCTACAGTAAGTTCCTATACAGTGATGTTCATCAGTTATCAATCAATCAGACCCCAGACAGGTAATTATTATAAAACATGAATAACAGAAATCCAAATTGACTTATTTGGGACTTGGATGTTTTGTGGTGTGTAAAAAGCACTGTCGACACATGATAAGCAATTGATTAAGTCATTTTTCAAGCAAAATGCCATCATTCTGTGTTTCCAGCTCCTCAAATGTGAAGAATCTGCTGCACGAGCTGTTTTATATGATTGTGAACAGAATATTTTTGAGGCTGTTAGTCAGACAAAATGAGCATTTTCAAGATATCAGTTTGAACTCTTTTTGAACTCATTCATCACTATTTTCTGTTTTGATGAATCAGCTGTGTGAAAAAAAGATTCATTAACCAGTAATGAAAATAATAATCATTTCATTTATGGAAAAATGGAGTCTGCACACTGCTTCCATGAATGTTTATTCCTATACCACCACAACTTGTGCCACACAACCTCACATGGTAGTGTAGGAATAAATGTTAATTGGAACATTATCCACATACAGACTTATTTTTCCTTTTTTTGACATGTGTTTCTGTCCACCTAGTATTTATTATTGCATGCTTTTGTAAACTTTTTGCATTTGTTTATCTATTCTCAAGGACAATGCACATTGATCAGCATCGCTGTAAATGTGTCAGTTTTAGCCAAAAGGCTCATTTTCAACTGTTGTCCCTCAGCCTGATGTTAAATTGGCCATTAAATCAACTTAGTTGTCATTAGTTGAAGGCGAGCATTAGAGTCAATGTAAGACAAATGACGGGGTTTCAGTGAGGCTATTTATTTGTGTTTACAAAACAGATGTCTCAATCAGAAACTGAAAGAATAAAGTTGTCTAAATTGGGGGAAAGAATAGACAAAGTGATGAACATAGACAAAATACACAGACATAAAGGGACAGAGGTTGCAGGCTGACACGAAACAGCAGCAACATGATGGACATATGCATTATAGGGGTAATAAAAGGTGACATACATCCTCGAATGCCTGACGATGACTTTACCGTGGTGATTTAGTTGTGTTGTGTACTGAAGGTATGCATGAATGAAGTGGGTCTGCTATTGTGTCTGTTTGCTGCATGTTTTAGGTTGTTTTCTAGTCCTTTTCATCTCTAACAGTTTAAAGTTTTAATCTGGGACAGTGCAAGTAAACAAAAGGAGACTTTTTCACATCCCAGTTTGAAGTTTTTTCTTGTGATCACCAAAATCAAACCAGTTCTTGAAATAATAATGGCACAGTGGTGCCGTGGGAGTGCGTAAAGAGAAAACATGTCTTCAGTCTCTGCTAATCACTGTGAGGAAAATAGGAAATGATAGCATTTGGCTTAACGAGGTTTGAGTTTGGTAACAGTTATTACGCTTCATTTAGTGACAAATATGCTAAGGACTGAGAAAGGCTTCAAATAGTATTATGTAAATATTGCTCAGGGGAGTTGCAGATGAGAGAGAGAGGAGTGAAAGAGGGAGATAAGGCAAGGATTAGAGTGAAGTGCAGATACACAAGTGACATCACTTGTTCATACTTTGCAGCACTACATCTGAATATTAATTCAGAGCACAAACTTGGTGTGCTGCCACAAAGTGTGAGTCACACTTGAAGTGCCAAAGGTTCTGGCAAATTCTGTTTTGGATTTTGAGAAATCAGGTTTGCATCAAGTGATGAAAATAGACGCATATTTTTGGTTCTTTCAGGATTTTTTTTAGATGTGTTGTGAATTTCAACATTTTGCCAACGTTGTCTTGCCTTGAATAGAGCTGACCCCTGCTATGTCAGGGCCACTCCACCAAATCAAAGCATGTTGTAACTTTTCAAAACTAAGCTAAGTCCTAAACAGGACTAAGTCTTTAGCATAGCATCAGTAAATACAAGAAATGTAGACACTCGGACCAACATTCTCAGCCATACTTACAATATAAACAAAAATAGAGAAAAATAAAGTGAAGAGAATTTATTTTTGGTCATCCCATGGCCTTCAGGAGAACCAAATGATGCTACTTCTTGTTGATCATGTGATTTGTAGAATTTCCCAAATTTTTGGAGGGGGATGTGTCAGGATGACAGGACTGAGTGAAAACAGTGGGACACAACTAATGTATATTTTGACCAACATATTATGTACTTCTGATGAGAAAATGTATTTAAATGTCTAAATTATATATGATAGCATGTCTGGCTAACTAGCTTACTACTTGCAATAACTTTACCTCCAGCCATAATTGTGTTCGATCCCACTGCAATTGCCAAAATCATGTTTTGTTTTTTTTCTCAGGGGTTGAATTGGGATTTTGCTGTGCGGAGGATTTCAGGAGGAGGCTATGGGCTGGTGAATAATCAAATTTGGCCCCTGCATTCCTGTGTTGGATCTAAGCCAGGTTAGCTCTTATCCCGGCTCTCTACCCGGGGTGATCGCAGTCCAGCTGGTCGAGCTAGGTGACCATCTCAAGATCCGCTGTCCCAATCTAGGCCCTGGGGTTCCTCTGACGACAATGACACTCTTTCTGATGTCTATCATGTGTCTTATTTCACAGTCTGACAAATGCTTGCTGAGAAGCTAGCTTTAGCCTTAGTCCTTTAGCGTTAACGTTGGTGTTATATCATGTACACAACCGATAAGTAACTTACATATTTAACACTTTAATACGCTTTCACAATGGTCTCGATTTAAAATGTGTCAGGTGGAAACATTATTTCTCAGCTGAACCAAGGAGTACAAGCCTAGGCAATAGCTTACATTAGCTAGCTACACTCTGCTAGTGAGAGTCAGCATTTTAGCTGCCAAAATCCGCAGTGGTCAGCTAGACATGAGAGTCTGCTTTTGTTAACTCTCTGTGGAATCAAAGATGACCCCATGTGTCAACATTTACTCCCAGTTTTGATGTTAAGTCTGTCTCCATTATCTGCATATGTGCAGGGCATGAATGGAAAGTTTGACAGGCGTAGCAACAGTAACTAAGAGGCTGGGGCTTGGCGACAGGTCAATTAGGAGAAAGTGCAGTACACTTTGCTTGATAATATATTGTATTAAACAGATACATTTTAAGGCACTGATTTGGTGGAATGGCCCACAAACTCACAGAGGGGAGAAAGTTGGAAACTCTGAGGAGACGGAGAATAAGAACATGTGTTGTTTTGTCTTTCTCTTCTAGTTCTGAGCCTCTTGTTCCTCCCCTCTGCTATGATCCCGACTTTTATTCTCTGTGTCCTTCCTCATTCGTTTCTTTCTCTTTCTGTCTCACCCCCTCATTGTCGCCTACAGTCCCACTCCACAGTCCACATGAGTGTCTCCAAACCCCCGCCGCCCCCCTCCACCTCCCACCTGGCCATCCCCCCTTCCTCCACCTCCACCCCTTCCTCGTCCGCCTCCTCTCCGTCGGCGACGCCCCACACCACTACACTGCCCCCTCCCTCACCGGTCAAGATCTCTATGCAGGAGCACTTTGCCATCAATGTGTGCCCGGGCCCCATCCTCCCCATCCCACAGATCTCAGACTTCTTCCCACGTTTCCACGACTACCCCTGCACACCTCCGCCCCCGAGGGAGAAGAAGATCCTAAAAGAGGAGACGTTCAACGGGGAGATGGGTGGAGGATACAAGGATGGGGAGAGGAGGGAGAGCCACGATGGAGACAGGGAGGAGCCACTTGACTCTGATGATGATGACAGTGAGTTCTGAGGGGGATGAACAGTTTTGCAACACTTTATTTGAGGGGGTGTGCACAAGACTGTCATTACACGGTCATAACCATGTCATGGCACCTGTTATGAACAAGAAGGAGTCTTTATAACTGTTTCTATAAAGTGTCATTTGAATATGTCATTGTTGATGCAAGGTTGACATTGTTGGACATGTCTTTGTCATGACAATTTGAAATTAAGCAAGCCAGTAATGTCTTGACATTAACCAAGAAAAAAATGACTTTGTTATGACAGCTTGACATAACCAAGACAACCTGTCAGTGTCTTTGTTATGGCAACTTGGATTTAAGCAAACAAATAATTTCTTTATGACAACTTGACATTAACCAAGACAGCATAATATGTCAATGTCATTGTTATGACAACTTTACATTAATAAAGCCAATAATGTCATTGTAAGACAAGTTGACATTAATAAAGCTAGTAATGTCATTGTATGACAACTTGGTATTGACCGAGACAAAATTGTCTTTGTTATGACAACTTGACATTATCAAAAATCATATGTGGTTAGTTTTGACACTGGCTGTCATGAGACCATTATAAGTGTGTCATGAATATTTTCCTTAGCTTCAAGTAAAGTGGTACCATTTGAACTTGTCATAAAGATGTCATAAAATGTTATAAGGCCAGTATGACGACAGAGCACAGTACCAAGGTGATTTAATTTAGAGAGTTAACTGATGGACAGAGAGCAGTTAGCTAGTTGACTTGTTGCTAAAGCAGACTAACCACTGTTAGATGTTTTCTGTATCTGGCGTTAGCTAGTTAGCTCAGTTAGCTCCGGAACTAGTCGCCCAAATAGCTGAGTCAGCCCGTTAAGAAAACCACCTCGGTACTGTATTCTCTGTCATCAAACTGGCCACTGCTGGCCTTTCACTGCCAAAAGATCTGTAGTGGAAAGGTTGTGTGTTTGGTGTGTGTGTGTATGTGCATGTGTGTGTGTGTGTGTGTGTGTGTGCGTGTGCGTGTGCGTGTGCGTGCATGTGTTTGCTTATTCATCTGCAAATTACAAGGCAATACTGCAGAAAAAAACAACACATCCAATTTTAAAACTTTGGAGTCATCTCTTTTTTTTTAATCAAAATGAGTTTTTTGCATTTTGCTCAGAAGCACAACATATGCTTTCAGAGTAAATGTGGAGTCAAGCATTTTTCCAAAAGTGTTTGTCACTCCCACTTTATGTGACACAGCGGCTCCAATGATTTATTAGACAGTGTCGCAGTGGCGGGACTCAGCCTGCAAGTTTCTGCTCATTCGCAAACAGTAATCAAACAAGACAGATCAATTCATATTAGGCAGCATCATGTTTTTAAGAGGCCATCTGCTACAAATATGACTCAGAGCTTTGAGTGTGTGTGTTAGACTGAGTGTATGTCTGTGTGTGTCCCTTTACTGGCAGTAATTGCAGTGGTTTGTGTTTCTTTCAGCCTACCTGGGAACGCTGGAGTTCAGCCTGCTCTTTGATCAGGAGAACAACTGTCTTCATTGTACGATTCACAAGGCAAAGGTACACACACTTTAATATCTTCATCGTATAAACAGGCGTCTGTCTGTGTGTCTGTCTGTCTGTCTTTCTGTCTGTCTGTGTGGTTGCATAATCTTCCTTTAAGGCCCAATGAAAGCAATTTTCCTGTAATGCTTTTATGTTTGCACAAGACATCATGCTGCTTTCTCCAAACCCTTTTAAAGTAATGTGTCCGCCACACACCCTCAGCAGCAGCTTGTCAATTCAGGACAAAAACATCTCATCATCTCGCACTACGAAATGTTAGATAATGTTGCTCTGTTGCTGTGTCAGACACGTTTGGTGTGGCCGTCGTACAAGGACACGAGCCTTGTATTACATATTGTGTACTGTCACATGATGTTAATTATGTAAATCTCCCGTTGAATGGTTCCCTTGAGGACAACACAAAGGAGTCTAGGAGGGTAGAAAATAGCGGCATGGAAAGGAACACCCAGAGGCACTATTGAGATGTAACTACAGTAGAAGAGGTCTGTCATATTCACTGTCGTTTCTGACCCTGTCAGTTGTGTGAAGTGTTTGAGGGCATGATGACGTCACCTTTAACACTACAGCATGCGTGTGTGTATGTGTGTGTGTATTCATGTGTGCGTCTGCTTGTGTCCACAGGGACTAAAAGCCATGGACTCCAATGGGCTGGCCGATCCATACGTCAAGCTTCATCTTCTCCCCGGGGCTAGCAAGGTCACTGCTCCAGCCTTACCTCAGTGGCAATTAACGTAACATGCTACCACACTGGGCTGTCCCAGACACTCACACTCCATCAGGAAAGTCACACATCACACAGAAACTGCTGAAAAATGATGATAATATATTGAAAAGACTGAAAATAAGAAGCATTTCATACATTATTCAACTGGAGAAAACAAAAACAATTATTTACTTTATGTGAATAATGGTCTCTCATGTCAATTCGTATTCATCAGACCATGAAAAGGTCAAAACGCTCTTGAAAAAAAAATTGAGTAATGGCATCAGGGGTAATTTAGTGTGTCGTTTTAAGCCGTTGAGCAGGGCACATTTTGGTTGGTTACTACTTAATGTGGCTCATCCAATGCACTGCTTTATCAAGCACAAACACGTTCTGGTCTGCTGCACAGCTCTTGTCTTGTTTTCAGCTCAAGCAGCAGGGAAGATAAGGCTCGCCACATCTGCAACCTCCCAGCTCCGACAGAATGCAACCTGTTGTCGGCCATTTTGGCTCAAGGTTGATACGAAATGAGGTTATGATAAGCACGGGGGAGGACGCAGAGTCCAGATAGGTTGAATGAGGCAACTGTCTGAGGTCTAAGGTGCTAACAATAACAACGTCTGGGGGATTTTTTTGTCCTCCAGCCTTCCTCTGTCTGTCTTCTCTCCCATTGTTATCGCTCTCCTTTCCCCACTTTCCAGCCCTATCTCTGTCTCTATCTCACTATCTGCCTGTGACCCTCTTTGACCTTGAAATACCAACAGTGTGCGGAAAGAAGGGAGACAACTGAGAGGGAGGAAAGGGGGAAAGGGAGAGAGAGAGAGAGAGACGGAGTGGGAGGGGGAGACAGATGAGGGGAGGACAGCAGCAGGTGGTTGTCATGGAAACAGGGAGGATTGTTACACGGCTCACGTCAACAGGCGAGTGTTGACGGGGGAAGAGGGGTGGTAGAGGTGGTGGTGGGGGCAGCGGAGAAAGCGTCAATGAGTAGGTAAGTACCCATGAACCGCCGTTCGTTAAATACCCGCCAGACGGGGCCACGTCACTCGGAAAAGTGGGAATGTGCACATCTAGATGTGAGGGCGACTGACACACACTCACACACCTACTCCTGACCACATTCAGGCTCAGCATGCGAGTGTTGTGATGAATAATCCAGAACACAAAAGGTTTCAGTTTCAGTGAAGAATAGAGTTTTCAAAATATTGAGAGCAGAGGCACACAATGAGGTCTAACTCATCTTTCCTCAGTCTCACATCCTGCAGCACATGCTCTTTAAAGGAGAGGTATTGTGCTCAGTTCAACCTCTGTATTTTCGTTCTGGGGTTCCACTAGAGTAGCTCTGCATGATTTACTTTTCAAAAACATCCTTGTTTATCTTAAACTGGTCTTTTATGCAGCTCCTGAATTCACCCTCTGTCCGAAACAATCTGTTTTAGCTCCCACCTCTTTAAATCCCCCCCCCCCTTAAAGCCCACTTTCTTCTCAGTAGGCTTCCAAGAAGAACTGGTTGTTGCATATAGATATGTCAGAATCAATATTCCACTGGTTGGCTGAAGTTGTTCAGAATTCTGTCAGGATCACAACCGTTTCAGAGCAAGCTATTAAATGTGTTGACTGGACTGAGGACGCAACTTCTTGTGTTTGCAGTGGCCCATTGACAAGTTGTTGTGGTCCACCATACTTCTGTTGCCAAAATGCACACTTGCCAAAATGCACATGCAGATTTCTCATTGTTTACAAACTGTCAAAGTGTCTACAGAAACCTAGACAAGGCATTGCTGCTCAGCCTTGCCTCCAATTGTTTCCACTGGCCACTCGTGGCACTGCATTGCAGGATTCCCCTGCAGCCCCAAAAACATTTTCCCCATAGACCACCATTATAAAAGAGATGTCTATAAAACTGTTGGCAGGACACCTCGAACTGTGAACAAAGATCATCATGATTTTTTGATTCATGGAGGTTTTATGATTGTAAAACTTGACTAGAACAGAAAAAAACTATTTTAATATCTGTGTTGTCATCATAATATAAAGTCTATGGGCCAACTTAGAACTTGCAGGTGGTGGTAAGGGGCGAAACAATACTGTACATATTCAGTGGGCTCTGCTCTGCAACTACAGACTCCACTTGGGGTGTTGCTGTGCACCACTGCCCCCCAAAACACAACATTATTCACAGTTTTTGACAAGAAATAGTTTTTGGTCTTCCCTGTGATGTCCTCCAGCTGCTCTGCCTCAGAGTTTTCTTACTGAAAGACAGTACACCAGGAGAGTACAGGCTAACTAGCTGTAGCAGTAAAGGTACCTGTTCATCAGAGACTCTGTAAATCACAGAGAGCTGGATGACATCAGATGGAAACCCAGAAAATATGAAATTCAGTCATGACTGAAAAAGCACCATATGTGAGACATACTGAAAGTAATCCTCATCAGATTGGCCCAGTTAAGACAATGTGAGTGGGCTGCTCATGCTGTGCTGTGCCTGGAGTGGATAAACATTTTAAAGAAATACACAACCTGCAAATGTCAGCCGGTCATGTCAAGTTGTCGAAAGCAGAAGAAAAAAACATTGAAAATGTTCCATTTAGAGCAGTCTGAAATCTTTTTGGCTTCCAACATTGCAACATTATATGAGAGTAAATAAGGAAAAGCATAACAGGTCCCCTTTAACTAGTGTACAGTCAAACATGCCGTCTTGTGATGTCAAGCACTCACTGTAACACATGCGGCGCATGACCTTGCATCTATGCAGACACATGCTAAGGCTTTAGTCACAGTCACACAGAGATGCTCTCTGCATCCGTCCCTCCTTCCCTATCACTCGCCTCTCTCATTCTCACACACAAACGTGTGGACACAGTGGTTGCCAGTGCCTCTGTCATGGTCAGCAGTATTTTCTTCTGTCCAATCCCAATTGAGGTGCATGGAAAATTCTCTCACAGCCAGACCTCCTCAGTCCACAGCTCTGGGAAGTCAGAATTGACAGAGAGGCAGTGTAAAATACGTAAAAAAAAAGATCCATGCAGACAGATGGAGAAAAAAGAGGGAGAGCATGATGGACAGATGGAGGGCTAGAGATAAAACATTTAGAAACAGATGCAAAAGCACCGGTGTAGAGGGAAAATGGAGGCAGGGAGTGACAGAGGGCAGCAAGAGGGAACCAGTGTTTTAAGTGTTTGTGGATGTAGCATGTGCTCAGAAGAAAAGCAACCCAATTCAGTCAATAAGAGGTGATGACTATTTGTGAAATAGTTGTGCTGTTGAGCTATGCTGGCACACATACACCACTGTGAGTCGTGACTCTGCCCGTGCCCAGCTCTTCCTGCACATTAATGAATCAAACAAACGACAAGAATCGAAAACACTTGTTCCCTTCATGGTGCAAGCTCTGGAGGGCTGACTGTCGTAGATATGCCAAAAGTTTACAGCAGAAAATGGAGAATAAAAAGGGACAGCGATGGGAGGAAGGGGGAGTAGCAAGGAGGCACAGGCAGAACAATGGGATGTGGGGACAAAAACAGACCAAGAGAGAGAAGATGGAAGGGAGGGTTCAGCATCTAGCCCTGAGGCGTTAGCAAGAGGCTGACTGAGGCAGAAAGGAAAAGACAGATAGAGAAAGAGAGAGTGATGAGATGAGGAGCTTCAGACATGAGCAGGAGTATTTGGAGAGAATAGCCTACACACTTTCTCTACCAGCTGGACAGAATTTATGTATATGCAAAAATGCACAATAAAACACAAATAAAGGTCCTGTCTTCAAAATTTTACTTTTTGGATAATACTGCTTATAACTGCTTATCAATATCAATACTACTTTCCATAATTTAATGCAAAAACTAAATAAGTGACATGCAAAGATATGAAAAGATTTAACAGTCTTTTAACTGGGGTTGCTGGCAACTGGCATTAAGGGCTGTGGTCATCCTGAGCAAATGAGCAGCAGCTTTGCTTGGGAGATGACCACAGCTAAAATGAGAATAGTTGGCCTGGTCTGTCCACTTTAACTGTGCCTGTGTCAAAATTGTTGCTGCTACGGAGCTTACCCCCTCTTGCAGCATTCAAAACATGGCCAGGATCTTGAGGGGTTTTATTCATTTATTCACCGACTTGCTTTGCTATGTGAGCAAAGGGGAAAAATGCAGCGGTTGAAAAGTTGAAACAGAGTCAAAACTTGGAGAAATGTGACACGTTCTGTCCCTGTGGTGTCCTTGCTCAGTTTATTTTGCAGCTTTGATGTCTGGTCTGAGTTGCAATTTCTGCTTCAAAATAGTGATACCAAGAAGCTTCCTTTGGTTTGTGTCCATTTGTTTGACAGGAAAATAGTGCAGCTGTGGTCATGAAGGGTAAAGACTGACTGGGTTGAGTGCAGCAAGGAAGCCAGTTAATCAGAGGAATAAAATGTTATTTCCAGATTGTGTCCTAAGCACAAATAAAGACCCCCTACACGGTTGCACAACCCTGCGGCTCATTGCCACAACAGCTAATTTTGTCTGAATATGGCCTTTAGAGCTTTATCATGTTTTCAGTGCTGATCAATCAGGAATCAGTATCAATTTAGCATCCACTCCTACTTGTGACTGATGCATTACAATGTATGCAGCATTTCTATGTAGCTGGAGGATGAGACATTTCTAAACGCTTTACTTGAAAATTCAAAAGAATAGCCCATATTTTTCTTATGGCAAACAATCCCATGAAAAGACCAAAATCATCAATGTGTTTGAGTCCTTCCCCTTATGTTTTTAGACTTTCTCCACACCAATCTGTGACACACACTCTCCAAGCCAAATTATTCCTACTGATGATGTAAATCTTTGAAAAAATGGGTCACACAGACATACTTTCCTAAAAACATAAATAACTCCCCTTAGTTTTCATCAAATGTTACTGAAACTGGAGGAAATAGTGCATTTGTTAGGGACTGTTTTCAGATTAACATGTTTGGTGGTCTGGTGAGTATTTATCGCATCAGGACAGTCAACAGTATTTGGGACTGACTGAAAATAAACTACAGTGCCTGTTTTCATAATAATGAAGTGTGTCTGTCACTGAGGCATTTTTAAAAAGATTTTACACTTGAAGGTCAGTTTAGTCGTCACCAGCCTGTAAGAAAAGTTGTATAATGTGTTCTGTGGCTCTGAGGAGAGCTCCCTGAAGCCTAAAAAATAACCCTGATGATGTCACCTGGGCTTCAAGCTGACAAATACTTAACTGAAAGCCTGTGTTACAAACTTGCGGAGTGGAGTATGAAAGATGTGGGCATTTACCAGACAGGGGGAGTCCAACATAAGCTTGCAAGATTATTAGAGTTGTATTGTGGAAAATGTAGGATCCAGTATTTTTGGGGCTTGACCCATAGTATGGTCTAAATGTTGTGATATCCTGGCCTCCACGGCTTTGATTTGACCATTCTTTTTACAATCGGTCTCTTGTGAGTCACTCAGCTTTCCATCTTAGGTTTTTTAGCTCTCATCATTTCCCAGCTCATGTGCAGAGCCAGGGATTGGGATACTCATCACGACTGTCCTCGAAATCCCTGTGCACAGATTTGCCACACAGTCCTCCGACTCTAGCAACAGCATACTCACTCAAAACCCATCGAAGCACCTGCTTTCAATGGATGCCTCCTCTGCTGTGCATCTCAGATCTATCCTGTCTAATTCGCCCAGTGATTCTTCTGCATCTGAGTTTTCAGATCTCCAGGGAGATCCTTTTGGATATCTAGTTTTGAAAGAGGTCTTTAATAAAGCTCAAGCCACCTCTCTGCTTCCCCACTGTCCCTGTGACTATGTCAGTTACCTCCTGGGCATTTCTCCACTCAAGAGCTGGTTTTATCAACTCTCCACCCCTGAAACTCAAACAATGGAAAAATAAATCATTTACTCCCTGGCAGCAGGTATCTTCAGGCCCTCTTTGTCACTGTCCACCAGGGACAGGCTTCTTCTTAAGAGACAAAAGGGATAAATCCCTCTGTCTCTGCATCGACTACCAGGGTCACCGACATCTCCATCAGAAACAAATACCCTCTCCCAGCCATTTGTTCAGCTTTTGAATTACTACAGGGGGCATTGTTTTTTTAAATTACACCTCAGGAAAGTTCATCATCAGGTACATAGTAAGGAGGGAGATGAGTGGAAGACTGCTTTTAACACACCAAACAGCCACCATGAGGATCTTGTGATGACTTTTGGTCTGACTAATACTTCTGCAGTTTTCCAAGTCCTGGTAAATGACTTGCTCCTGGAGATGCTGAACAAGGTCGTTTTTGTATATTTGAATGAGAAGACCGAGCAGGAAAACATACATGTGCAGTGTGTCCTTCACGGCATCCAGATGGACCCCAGTCATAGACTGGCTCTTCAGCATTTCCTCTTGCAAGCAATGGCCGTGGTTTCTGGGGTTGGTTAGTCTGGCAAAATGACACAATCAGAGATCTCACCACCAACCATTTGTTTATCTAAATGCTAAGAAGTTGCTTGAACAGTAGCAAAAACGGATGCTTACAAAGCCACACCCCTTTTTCCAAGAACATACCTTACCAGAAATGATGCTATGTTCCTGTCCTCCTCAGTTGTAAGCTTATGGTATCACTGCCCCAGTATAAAGGGCCACCCTTTATCAGATTACTTCAGCGAGTTTTTTTTTTTAACTCTCTAATTGTTCCCACACAGTTTAAGCCATGGAAACTGGGAAATCATCCCCAGTGCTAAGTCTCTATTGAGTGAAGCATTTAGAGACCAATTTGGGAGTCGATGAGTTCACCAATTCCTGCTTGTTCTTCATCCAGAGCTGCATTTTTGTGGCAGACCGCTCAAAGCCTTCACCTCCCAGAATACTCCCTTCGTGTGGTCCCAGTCTGCTGAGGAGGTCCTCTGGGAGCTAAAGCGTCATTTCACTGCAGCTCCTGTCCTCATCCTTCCAAATCCCTCAATCCACCAATTTGTGATGGAGCCCAAATTCAGCACATGAACTTCCACCATGCTCTTGTCAGATTCCTCCAACCGCTGCCTGTTCCTGATCGACCCTGCTAGTAATCAGTAACACAGTCATTCTTATGGTTGATGACCAAAAGTTGTGGAGCATTTCCTCTGTCCATTTCCTTCCTCAACCCAAATTACCCACAGCCAAAAAGAGAGCCGAACATTGTCTCTGACCAGGGATGTCAGTTTACCTTTATGGTGTCCCCAAATGCCACCATTAGCATTTCCAGCTCCAGCAGCAGCATACTCACCTGAAACCCATAGAAGCAAGTGCCTTTGCTGGATGCCTCCTCTGCTGTGTGTCTCAGAACTGTCCTGTATGATTCGCCCAGTGATTCTTGTGCATCTGAGTTTCCAGATCTCTTGGGAGATTCTTTTGAATATCGGGATTTGAAAGAGGTCTAAAGCTCAAAGCCACCTCTTTGCTTCTCCATTGTCCTAGTGACTATACCAGTAACCTCCTCCTGGGCATATCTCCACTCAAGTACTGGTTTTTATTAACTCTCCACCCCTGAAACCTTCTAATGTCTTGTTTATGAGGGGTCTCCAGTGCCTGGTCAACAGGGAGGGGTATGGTCCTGAGGATTGCCCTTTGGTTCTGGCCTGGGACATTTTGGACATGGTTCTGATTGAAAAGTTTCTCTGCAGTCACCCAGATGAGCCTAAAGGACCATCCAGAGCTGTCCCTAGAGAAGAGCTTCTGTCTTAATGGCCCCGTGTTTCCACCATACCACAACACTTGACCTCCCCTGCATACCTGTACACCTACTAGACTGTTCATCACCAGTCTAGCGGCACATATACTGGCCTACCTCCATTCGTTCCCTGCCAAATCATGTATTGTGCTTCTGTCTTAGTGTTCTAGCCATTCTTTCTGCCTGCTTGAGTTTTGCTTGTTATGACACTCCTGCCTGACACCTGCTCACTAGCCTGTTTGCCTCAACTCCCCTGCCTGCCTGGCTTTGACTTTTGCCTTTTCAACCAAGTGTAAACTTGAACTTTTTATTTTACCAGCCCAGTCTTATAGTTGTGCTTTTGGGTTCAAATCTGATTTACTGAGCCTTTACAGGAGGTGTGATACTAACTCGCTCGTGGGTCACTTTTAATAGCTTTTGGACAAGAATTGAGATCTAAGGCACAGTTTTTCTTTTATTAGACTTCAACTACAAAGATTATATTTGTAAGTTTGATCAGTTCATTGTTGGTTTTGGTCTTTCAATGGGATTTGTTTACACTGAGAAAAAATAACATATTATAACATATTATATTTTATATCCTTACTGCAGTGTAAGTAGCAACTATAGCTGTCAAATAAATTCCACAACTGTTGTTAAGTAAATATTTTCCACCACTGATAGCCACTCCTGCAGCTCAGAACAGCCAATTAGTTCTGCCTTTGGCTCTACAAGGTCTTATTAACCCACATTTTATGACACAAGGACTGGCTTTGCAAGAGTTGTGTGCAGGAATGTATGTATCTAGGGAGCCAGTAAAATGTATTTTGGGATGCAAGCCCAATTTCTAGAAATATTTAAATATTAAAATATATACAAGGGAAATGTAATAATTTAATGTAAATAAAAATGAGATGAAGACATCCTAAAGGTAACTGTTAGAAATGAGGCACCAAGTGGCTGCAAACTTTATTTATGGATGATGGTGCTATTAAGGGCTCATGGGCATTTTCTCTCTTGGAAAGCTTTAATTTTTCATGCTGAGTGTGTTGTGCAATTTAATTGGCTTCTGTGTTGTGTTGTGTTTGAGACACAGTGCTTGTTTTGGAGGTCTGGCTGGTGCTAATGCACTGTCTTATCATGTTGGGGAGGAGACAGACGGACAGGTGAAGCAAGGGAAGCCTCGCGTCCTCTCACTCTCCTCTACAAAGTAGGCAACAGATGTCTGCGATTTCCTGAGGGACAGAGATAAATGATGTTTCTCCCCTCTCTTTTTCTTTTTCTCTCTCTCTCTCTCTCCTTCTTTCTTGATCTTTTAGTGTCACTCGTTTTACTTCCTTTTCATGATCTTTTATTCTCTTTCTCTTATTCTGATCTGACGAATTTGCTCCCTCACCCTTAAAACATTCCTCTTTCCTCTTTTCCTCCTTTGATCCTTCCCTTTCCATGAATTTCTTTTTATATTTCTTCTTCTTTATCTCCCCAGGCAAACAAGCTACGCACAAAAACCCTGAAGAATACGCTGAACCCAGTGTGGAATGAAACACTGGTGTATCACGGCATCACAGCAGCCGACATGACCACCAAAACACTCAGGTAGGTGCTCAGCTCTGAATTTCAGCCTGACCAGCAATTAGCACTATTATGTGGAGGATGGAGATCTTTGCATCTAATCCTCCAGTGACCCATCAGCAACCGTCTATGCTTCCCCCATGGGCTTTTCCAGGTAATACATTATTGCAAGCAGGCGCCGCCTGCCAACTGTTCCACTTGCTGTTGCTGCAGTAACTGCCCAGGTGCTGGCTGCACGTAAGGCTCCGCCCCCTCCTTCCCACAGTGCTCTCCATATGGATTGATTGAGGTCATGCGTAGCCATCTTGGCCCAAAAACTCTGACGCACTTGTGTCATCCTGCATGTGTACGTTGATTCAGAGACGGAGTTTTGCGTGTGTTTTGTTTGTGAACGTGTGCGCTGCGCACAATCAGTGTCAGTTTGCTCAGCGGATTCATAATAGGGTTGGATGTTATTGTTTATCCTGAGGAAACACGAGCACAGACACACTCAGATGTATGCACGCATACACACACACACACACACACAGAAGTGCGTGTACACACACACATGAATCTCATCTGCACGGCACACACAAATGCAGACAGTCAGGTGTGTGCTTATCCTCTTGTGTGTATGTCAAGGGCAATCACTGGCAGGAAAGAACGTGCATGGCCCCTCCTCTCTCACACACACGCACACACACATGCAAACAACACACGTCCTTGAGCTTCTACAAACACACACATTTGGAAATAACATTTACTCACCCTGCCCAAACCCCCCACACACGCAAAACAGTCCAGCTTGAGGAGAGACCCTCCAAACTAGAGGAAACCCACCTGACCTCTGTTCAAGGACATCGCCCACAGACACAAACCAGCATGGGGGCTCTATCAAGCCAAAACGAGGAGGAGGAGGAGTGTGACCAGTGTCAAGCAAGAGATGAAGAGAGGGAGAGAAACAGAGAGGTGACTGCCAAGATCAACAAAGAGAGCAGGAGGGAGAGCGTGAATGATGTCAAGTGACAGATAAGGCAGTGTGGAAGAAGAAACTAGGGAAGCCAAGATTGAGGAAGATGACAGAATAGAGGGATGGAGAGACTCCAAGGGTCAATTGAAAGAGTGAGTGTGTAGTGAAATGGATAAAGTGATGAATGAGGAAATTCACTTAGCTGAGAAAAAAGGGGCGAGTGATAGGGAGGGGTTTACTCAAAGGGGAGTCAAAAAACGAAAGAATGAGGACAGTGAGAAATACGTGAGACAGCACACGAGAGGGAGTGAATGAAACACTGTCTGACAGCGAGGAAAGGGGGTAAAGCAAGCGTCAGACAGAGAGAGATAGAGAGAGGGAGAAAATCTGCTCAAACTCTCTCTGGATGTGTTCAGGCGCCAGCACGATACCTCAGCCAATAGACAGACTTTGTTCTCATTACTCCACAGAAAGCAGCGAACAGTCAGAGAATGGAGAAACAGAGAGGGATCCCCGGAGAGATGTTTACTCACTTGGTTGTGCCCTGCTACATCCTGCTCTGCACGTCCCAGCAGGGTGCAGAGGAAGTGGATGCTGCACTCTTTGATCCCTGCGCTCTGTGCACTGCTGAACGGGAGGACTCTGTCCAGGCTCAGCCTCTCTGTAGACATGCCTGAAGGCCTGGACAGTGCAAAGTTTAGAGTCAATCTGGGCCACACTGCAGTCAGAGGCAAGGCCAGACGAGTTTACATGAAGGAATTTTCAAGAACAAGGGTTATTTCTAAGCATTGTTTTCATTCAGGTATTGTAAGCACATTTTTAAGTTGTCATCTTTTTAATTTCACTCCTGGTTAACATTCTTTTACTTTGGTAGTGATGCTATAAGAATCATGTTGTCATTACTTTAGAATGAGCCATTTGTATCTAAGAGGGCGTGGGTCCTCTTCCACCAAGGCCACCATGTTGTGCCGTCATGTTTCTAACACACAAACCAAACGAGTTACATGCTTGGAAATGTAGAGTTAGATGAGGTGTTTGCAGTCTGCAAGCTCACTGCTAGATGCCACTAAATCCTACACACTTGTGCAGCTACTACAGAGGAGCAACTGGCATTATCTATTTATAGTGCAGCCAAACAAAGTGTTCTCCTCACCAGGAAAACAGGTTGTCTGTACAAGCTGCTCATTACGACCCAAATTTAAATGTATTGCTAGGCGGTGACCTCTAATGGCCATAGTAATTATGACAAGTGCAAAGGAGGAAGTCAGGTGACATTGTTTAAGTAGGCGGATGGATGACTCAAACAAACACAGGAGGCCGTGGCTGAAGTCCCATGTGAAACCAACGTTGCCTTATTTAAACTTCTGTCACTTGACAAACATAACATACTTCTTTTAACCCTAACCACCATCTTTTCATAAACCTAACCAATCACCAATCTCTAATCACTAATCAAGAGATTGGCAGTTCAGTCCTTGGCTCTTTCAGTCCACAAGTTTGAAGTGTTCTGAAAAACTGAATCACAGAGTTTGTGAATGTGTGTATAATTGTTTGAGTGAATGGGTGAATGTGACTTGTAGTTGTAAAAGCCCTTCAAGTAGTTGATAGACTAGAAAAGCAATATATAAATGCAAATCCATTTACCATTTAGTTTAGTATGCCTGAATCTGAATGAAACTGCGGGTTTACAACTTTATCCACAAGAAATCAGTCAAGAATAATTGCAACCACATTCTGATTTCTTGCTGGACATGGGACAAGTAGTTTTCCATAGCAGGACAGTAAAGTTGTAGTTACATTTCAGAGTTGGAGGTGTGCAGCCTGTCACCTGCAGCTCTTCATCTAACAGCTCACTTTGGCTGCTCTCTGGTCAGTGGAACACTTTCAGTGTGAAGCAGTCTGTGTGTGACCAAGGTCCAAATCTGTTCCAGTCAATCCAGACCCAACCCATACCTTGTCTTATGAATATAATATATGATGAAGTGAAATGTTTCCTCTACTTTGAAATTAAATTTCTATTGATCAATACATTGTTAGTGAGCGCTGTTGAATATACAGTGTAGCAGCTACTGCTAGTGTAGCTGTAGCTGGAGATAATTCACATTGATCCTGTCCCCTGTTGATTTTGGTTTTGACGTAGCTTCACTGTTGACAACATAATCATAGCGACATTAACTGCTGAAAAGAATATTGTGTGTTGTTGCTGTCAAGTTGACCATAATAATATTACGGAGAATTTACTATCAGAATATGTCTGAGTCAGATACAAATGGACTAACTTGGACTAACTGCCTGAGTGTCTAAGTGTCTGCCTCAGTTTTTTGCTGACCTGTCATGTGATATTAATTAATTGCTTGTTGCTTGTATGTTGCATCAAAGTTTTAAGTGAGTCGATTAAATGTTATTTTGTTAACGCCAGACCTGTGACCTTGAATAAAAGTTAGATACAGACCTTTGAGTAATAAGTTTAATAACCCCTGGTGTGGAGAGAGTGAACAGTAAACAGCTATTATCAATAAGATAAAATAGCACTGCATTATGTGCATACATTGTTTCCTGAAAATCCCCTGTGCATAGGTAGGCAATCTATTGTGGGAAAGGGAGACTCTGCCACTACCTGTAAAAAAAAGTATATGGACGGGTAATTTAAAAAATAGGGTTGGATGTCATGATAATGTTTGAGCAGTTTCTCACTGTTTAGTACTTTAGCCCATATCAAAGGCAGTAATAAAAGCTGGAGTGCAGCCAGAAACTTTTGAATCATTAAAAATTGGTGTCAAGTCCATTCTCCTGCACTCTTTGTACTGGAGGATAAATCCTACAAAAAGAGTTATGCAGTGTGTAAAGTGGACTGAGAGGACTGGTTTTGTGCATTTATTTATTTATTTTGCCACCCATTCACTCATTTTCAGTTACAATGATTATATAAAGCCATTATGCCAAAGTAAAATGCACTTAAATAGAGACGGGCGGCTAAATAGAAGCTGGTTATGAAATGGCTCGGAGAAAAAAAGTCTCTCAAAGTTGTAACCACATTAATTTTTTTTTAATATTCTGTATTCACCAAGCCTATTCCTCAGTGTGCAGACTTTATCTCTAAGGGCCACGGGAGGTCTATTTTGTTATTAAGAATGAACCAGTTGAGTAAACTAATAACTAATGTCCTCAATCCAGAGTTCACGGTTGGCCTCACACCGGCTAATCCTTCAATTGTTGCAGCAAGGCAGCCTGAGGTGCTCAGATCTTGAGTGAAAAGTCAAACAAAACCAGAATACACTGCAAAAATCTCCATCTAGACAAATTATTTAGTCTGTTATTGAGTCCTAATATCATATCTGTCCCATTTGAAAGGAACTTTTTACTGTCTTGAGTGAAAGTCTGCTTGTTTCAAGACTGATTTTGTTAGGTGTCACTAAGTTCTAGAAAATAGCTGAAACATGAGGAACTGCACTGTGAACATTTAGATTTATTGGTGTCCTTTGATGTCTGAATGTGAGACAGGGAGAGAGTAACTCTGAAGATTGTTTCATTGCAGTGAAGCCGACATGATTTTAAGATTAAGTCCACATTTCTCTATCAGTTGCTCCAGTCTGTCTCTGCCTTTGGGCAAATTTCAAACGATTTAGAAAGCTGTGACAGTCATAATGTGGTGCCTTAGTCCTTGCCCTCATTTAAATGACACAACGCTTTTTGGTGCATTTTAATGCATAATACAAAATGAGGGGAATTATATGAATTCTTAACTTTGGGGAGAGTTTAATCTTTAAGAATCCTTGTAGCTTTTATCACAAAAAACTGTTATCACGCTGACAGTTCACAGAGGAGAGATGGAGCATGTGGAGGTGTTGTGATGAGAGGTGGGTATCAAGAGATCCAGTGTGTGTGTATGTGTGTGTGTGTGTGTGCATGTGTTAAAGGACTACCAACATGATGACAGTGCCAGGTCTAGTCTCTCTCTCAATTTCTTCCCTCTATCTCTCTGCCCCTCTGTCAGGCTGCGTAATAGACTCACACTGTTCTCGGCTGTGTGGAGATAGGGACAAATGTAGGACTTGATTTGGTATTGGATGGAGGGAGAGGCTGAGATTGGCTACTGGATGCCTCAGGTGAGGTGTAGTCTGGTACTGATGTGGTCACGGGGAAAAAAATCTTTGATTAGTTGGTAGATGACAGGGTGAGAATGATATTTTTGGGTGGGGTTGCTTGATTATTATTATTTTTATTTTTTTTGCCATTCTAGTACCATGGCTTTACAGATGGCAATGTCTCAGTTCACCACATTTCCAGACTGAAATATGTCAGCAACCATTGAATGAATTGCCATGAAATTTATCTTCATGGTCCCTTGTCGATTAATCCTAATGACTGGGACGATCCTCTCACTTTTTCTCATGCGTCACCATGAGGCTGACGTTATTGTTTTGAGTGAAGTATTTCAACTATGAGATGCTCTGTGCTTTGTCTCGTAGTGATGCTTCACATTGCTGCTTTTAATAATCGCCATGGTCTCAGAACATATGACATATACTGGTTTTGAACTGCCAGTGGGAGGAATGAACATCTGTCCATTCTTGATTCAAAGGTTCATTATTTCTCCGACTTTGTCTCTAGTCTCATCTCTCCTCGGTGTGCATGTGTGTGTGTCTCACTGACTCTAATTACAGTGCTCATCAAAATGCGCAGATTTGATTGGTTGAGTAGCATCATGTGAGATGATTTACAACGCATGCAATTGCTCTGTTTCCTGGGCTGCTAAACTAGTGCCTTAAAGGCTAGAAAACCTGCGCCAGTTAAAATAGAAATGTTCTGTCAAAATGTAATAATTCTCAATAAATATCAGTTATAGTTTCCAGCCTGGAGGGACGATATGTGGGTCTGGACCAGGATCATGGTCTTTTGTTTATGACTAATATCTGAAAAGTTAATGACATTCCCATCAGCCTCAGCTGTGCTTTGTGTTTTGTGCTAATTAGTGAATGTTAGCATGCTAATGTGGCTAACTAAGATAGAGCACATGGTAAACCTTAAACCTGCCTAACTTTAGCATATTATCATTGTTACTGTGAGCATGTTAGCATGCTGACATTAGCATTTAGCCGAAAGCACTGGTGTGTTTTCATGCAGCATCACAAAGCTGCAAGCATGATGGTCAACTGACTGATATTATAGGCCCGATATTTGCCTATCACTGCTATATCGATCTATATCAGTATCAGCATATATTTGTCCGATATATACTAATGTGCAAAAATTGTTTTTTACAGAACATAATACAAATTGTTTTAGTTTTAGGCAGCATGTTATTTGTTCTCTATATTATATTTTTTATTATGGACAATAAAGTTAGACTATAAAATATCCTGCCTGTGTCTGATAACCACATTTGAGGGATCAATGTGAAAATTGTGTGTTTATATTCTATAAATATTCTGTATAAAGAATATCAGCCAACACATGGATATCAGATTTTTTTCACTATGTAATATCATCGGCATCAGCCCCAAAAATTCACTATTGGTTGGGCAGTACTCTTAAGCTCTATGTCGTATGGGACTAGTATTGCCTGGAGACTTCATGTGATTTAAAAATTGCACACCCACTTCTGCCTTTCATGTGATGCATTCACACGGGATAAGCAAAGTCTGTATTTTGTACGAATTTATGGACATTATCCCCCAGATATGATGTCAAGCCTCTGTGTAACATTCACACAATAATGGTTCTTTACCACATGTTGCCATGCATGTCACCCATCTCACCATCTTTTAAATTTTTCGCTCTTGTAATAGATTTTAGCTTGCTCTTTGTGAAAATGGGTCTTCATGCTGTGTAGCAAGATGAGCCTCCTGAATTGGCAACCAAAATGCTGTCAAAGCTTTCATTTATAATTGCCAATGCAGCCTTCATAGCAGCTTTCTGTACCAGGAAAGAGGCAGAAACAGGTGCAGAGAAAACAAAAAAACTTTGCCAAACAATAACAACCAAACAAAAAAGGACCCCAAATCACTGAGAACTGCATGGGAATATTATTATCCCATGACCTCTGTGTTTGGTGAAATATGGTAGGTAATTTGCTGTGAAATTTTTTAGTTTGCAAGTTAT
The DNA here is from genome assembly GCA_027495735.1 of Lutjanus campechanus. NCBI lineage: Eukaryota > Metazoa > Chordata > Actinopteri > Lutjaniformes > Lutjanidae > Lutjanus > Lutjanus campechanus. The sequence continues at coordinate 34,364 of JAJHUR010076558.1, read as the reverse complement.
GGACACCACAAATTCGCAAAGGATTAAGATCACAGACGACATCCACAATTATTACACATTACACATGAGGGTCACCAGGTAATACCAGTCTCATGCAAACAGAGCTTTAGTCCTGTCGTGTTCAAGTTGTAGTCAACAGACGGCTGCCTTGATTCTTTTAAAACATTGTCCAATATTGAAGTTAGATTTGCATTTGTAATACTCTAACAAGCAGACCTTGCTTTGATTTTTCTCCAAAAATCAATAAAGAGTATGACTTAAAGTAGCCATGCAAGTTATTTTCATAATTTCTTAAATATTTTATCTGGCGTATAACATACTGAATCATTCAAATTGACTTGGAATGATTCATTTAATATTTTGGAACATGAAGTAATGCCCAAATGTAGAAAACAGATTTAAGCCTTTAATCACACAAATCCTTATAACACAGAATTAAATGCAGTATGGCTTGAAATCAGGATTTTTTTTTTTAGGCAAGTATATACTGTATATATACTGTAGTTTAAATTGCGAATGAGCACTATACTACATGGCAATGATCTAAGAGAGTGTTTCCCAGACTTTGGGTCACCAATTGGCAAAGTAAAATGCAAAACAAAACAATGATTTGTGAATTCATTATCCTAATTAAAATAGATGAAAAGTGTTTGTTTTCACAACATTGGTCTGTTCAGCTCAGATGCTGTGTAAAAATACCACAGCAAACATTATGCTTATTGTCATCAAAGTCAGTTTTTTGGTGATACTATTCTTTCTAATTCAAGACTGTTAAAAGAGATACTTCAACAAGTACAGATACAGAGCTGGAGAGCTAAAACCCCCGGGTAATCAGATGTAACTCATGAGGCAGATTTTGTCAGTGAATAAACAAAATTTTGGCACCTCAGGTTGAACAGATTCCACCAGCATCTGTCTGGTTTTTAGAGAAATTCTAAAGCCGGAAAATTGTGGGAGAGAGGGTGCGAGGAAACGGATGGAGCAATTCACACAGAATAAGCCAAAAAGTTTGGGCGGAACTGGTGTCACATTTCCCGGCAACCCTCGTCTCATCAATGACACCCTACATGTATGACAGAGCAAAGGCACATAAATCATCTGACAGCCGTGGTCATGAGTCAGAGTTATTCTGAAGCTTCTGCTAGAGATACTCATCAGTTATGACTAAAAGGCTGGAACCAGCATGTCAAACGTCCAAATGTCAGAGGAACGAGGAAGAGAACAGGAAGAGAGGGGAACATGTGTGTGTGTGTGTGTGTGTGTGTGTGTGTGTGCATGTGTGTGTAGAGAGTGAAGAGCAAGGGAGAAATCAAGAGCAGCGACAGTCCATCTGGGAATATTCAAGCACAAAGGGAATATTGTAGCAGGTGATGGGCTGTGAAGAGTGTATTGTAGCTGATGGAATATTCACCCTCCATCAAACATCACCATCAGTTTAAATAAGTGCACCCAGTGGAAGAATTCATTTCACAGGAGTGTAGCAATAATATAGAAGAAGATACTGATTCAGTTGTCTCATTTTACATTTAAAGTACAACTGAAGAGAGACACAAAAAAGAATTTATATCATCTAATCTAGATGGAAGTAATCAAGTCATCTTTACAGTGCTGACATCCTGCTCAATATCACTGCATGTATGCAAAGGATTTAACTCTAACCTCCAAGAAATATGACCAAGGGATACTGTAGACCTTGTTATATGCTGAACATGTTGGCTTGATGTTCTGAAAATCACCAAAGCCACATACTTGGCTGTGCTGTGCCACTCCAATAATAAACAATAAACAATAATGTACATTAATGTTATTTCTTCCCAGAGTCTGTTATAATCAATTTCATACTGATGTTTTGAGACTGACGTCCCACTGACTTTGATGATCCATTGATTTTCCCTCCCAAGCCATTATGAAGTTGACATTTTTGGATTTAAATGTCAATAATAATTGAATGGATCGCCATAACATTGCTGCAGATATCCATGGTGCCCAGAAGATGAAGTTTAATCACTTTGGCGATCCTCTGGCTTTTCAACTTGGACCATCAGGTCCAGATTTTACTTTGTTTGATACTTCGGTTTATGACCAAATACCTAATGATGTTCCCGTCATTCTTTACTCTTTACTTTGTGTTTAGTGCTAATTAGCAAATGTTAACTGCAAAACTACTGCATGCTAACTTGCTGTGTTTTCATAACTAACATGCTACGTTAGCATAACATGCTTTTACATGCCTGTTTTTATATTTTATCCTTCCCTCTTGTTGTCCTCCTGTTTAAATATTTTCTCGTAAATCTCCAATTTTTTTTAACCTTGCTGAAAAAAAGAGGTAGGAGTAGCTTATTTGACATGTTTGCTACATTCCCCTTTGGTAAAACAGCTGGCAGCATCTAAAACATTAGCTGTAATACAGAAAATCAAACGGCACCTGCTGAACGAAGAAGAGGAGCAAGGATGCAAGGATGGATGAATATTTATGCTTGTCATTATAAAGGTTTTCACGTTCATTAAAGTGAACCTGACAAAAAGGACAAAAGTTGGTGCAAACATTTCACCAATGGGAGGACGCTTGTCTGTAATTAGAGCAATGTCAGTCAAAGTCATGTTTTTTTGTATGTAGTGCATCACACAGAGGGAACACCCATGTGAGCCAACATGGCGAGTGTGCCCAAGTCACGAATTCATTTCTAAGTAGTTAATTCAATCCTTGTTGCACTGATATTTTAGAGGAAGTGGTTCCTAGTGGTAAGTTTTGGATTTATTGTGTGTAACCTTGTCTAAATGTAACAGGTGATGGGATGGTGTGGGGAGGGGCACTGGAAAATTATTTTCAAATTCCAGTGTTGACAGGTAGGAGTTGCATCACATGTAGTTCTTTGCAATTCTGCAATGTGAAACTAAAACTAATCATATTAAATGTATTCAGTATAACAACAATGTGAACCTTGGTTCAGACTGTCAGGAGTCTTGTTGGTCTTTGAGTCTCGCATTTTCAAACTCAGTGACACCTTGTAAGCACAAAAGCCAGTTCAAATAATATATATAACACATAATGTATGCAAATGAATTGATAGCAGTCCTTTTAATCTGTTTCACCTGTATTCGACATAAAATCAGTGTCCTTTCAATTAAGGGACATGCAGGAGGAAAACTGATTACCTGCTTCCTACTTTAAATATCTTTCCTCTTACATGTTTCAATTAGGCCCACAACAAATTAGTGTCTGCTGGAGTAACAGCCAAGAGGGATATTGATTGAAATCCTTTGGAAACCCTCGGTCTCTTCAGCAGTCACACAGCTTATCATCATTCATGAGGCTGCTCATGTGAAACCACCAAGAACTCGTCTTGTGTTGCAGATGGAAGAGCTGATTGATTGTTCAGATGCACTTTGGATATATTTGGCACAGACAGTCTATGCTCGCTTCACAGTAATGAGCGGTGCAAAGCAGCAGCAAGGTTCACATGTAACTTTTCTCTGACTCACCTGCTTCTCTTCTCTCCTCTCCACTCCTGCATCTGCATGCGTTGTCTGCAAGGCTGTGCGTGTGTGACATGGACAGACTTGGACGAAATGAATTCATCGGAGAGGTGAGAGTGGCTCTGAAGAAACTGAGAGAGGGCGAGAGCAAACGCTACAATATGGGCCTGGAAAGAATTGCACAGGTACGTGTATTATGTGTGACTGTGCACAGACTGTTCGCATAAATATCAAATAGACTTCTGTGGACATATATATCAAAATGTGTTCTATTTCCATTGTGCATGTTTGCCCGGGGGCTATCACACATCAATTTCAAATGCTGCATCATGAAGTGTAATAGATATTCACCTGGAGGCTCTATAGGCTATAACCATGATGTCTTTCTCTCTCTCTCTCATTTCAGAATAAAGAAGCTAACAATCAAACAGTGGAGCAGGGAGCGCTGGTGGGAGAGGAGGAGGTAAAACTATCATCAGCTGTATCATCATTATCATCATCATCATTATTGTTACCATTTTCAGCCACAACAGGACTCACTCTAATTTCCTGTCACTCTCCTATGTCCAATTTTCTTGTCTTTTCAGCAATTCTAACCTATCCTGCATTTTAAACATCTCAAAAGAAAAAATAAGGTTTAATTAGGTATTTTTTACCAAAATTAGCACACTAAAAATAGGTGATTGACCCTTTTCCCATTGCCAGAAGATGAGTTTGCCATTCTGCTTATTTTTTTCCTGATGTGCACTGGAAAGTCAAGACTCATGTGTACAGGAGAGAAAGAGGTTTTTGAAGTCTCTGTGTGTTCAGCTCTCAATACACAGTCACTTCTAACTGCATCCCTGTGGTTTGATGTTTAGTTTCTCTTCTGCGTTGCTGTTTTTACTTTCAAGTATCTGCCTTATTTTACTGATTCATGTTTGCTTTCACTTGATAGGAGTTGTGTTAAGTTACTGCTGATGAAAACCCAGCATTTCCTGATTTTGCTGCTTCATAATAAAAGCTTGTAGATAAAAGGGGACATTTCTTGTGAAGAAATTATAGGAAATAAAATGTTCAACTGCTATTCTAAAGATGAGCGCATCATGAGTTAAACACAGGTTCAAGCGGTTACAAACTCTGTTGCACTGAGTCAAACTGAGTTAAGTCAAGCAGCACATGTTTATTAAAAAAGAGCAAAAGAGTCAGAATTACTGATGGAGGCAAAAAAAAATTTGTGTTTCCACCCTGTTGTGATGTTTCCATCACTGCCAATCAGAGCTGGAGCTGATGAATATCCACAACTACTACAGAGTCATTTGACCCGGTACTGAATGCCGATTGTACCCTTTACCACTGCAGACAAAAGCCAGATGTTAGTGGGTGTTAGTGGGGTTTTTGTCCAATGTAGGAGCTAAATAGACCCTTTTCATCATGATTACATCACGATGGAGGAAAAACAAAGGACAAACTGGAGGCAAACATGAATGACCTTAGTCTAGTAGACCACATAATCCAGCGAAAATGTCATCTTGCTGTGTTGTTGGGTGGAATAATCAAAGTCGTAATGGCTCAAAAGTCAAGTTTTATCTCACATCACCATTTCCACTGCCAGTCAACTATGGTTAAACATGATGAGACCAACGCTATGAGATGTGAGTGAGCCACGACAAAATCTTGCATAGCCAGACCTTTTCTGGCTTGTTTATATTTCTCTAAACCAATCACAGTTGTCTTGGGTGGAGTCAAGCCTAGCAATGCAATGACCATGCCCCTGCAAAGGAGGACTTAGAGGCTGTTTTCCTCTCGCTCGTCCTCTGGCTCAGTGGGGGGGAATAACTGAGCTGCTGAGTGTGTCGAGGAGCAGCAGCTGTCACTCATGCAGAACATTACATTAGCAAGATAAAATGACAAAAATCACCCAAAAACACCAACCAGTGATGGATGCAGCGGATCACTGATAGCCAATATATTCATCCAAATGTCCAACCCTAAATGGAAATTGTAGAAAGATCTCTTGAGTGTGTGTGTACAGGTCAGGCAGCCTGCTCCCATTAGTTAATGTGAACTCTTTTGAGTTACACTCAAGCCCCTGGAGAGTGATTGACCGATCATATTCAGAAGAGCTCATAAGCCATAATGTTTACCAACTGAAGATTAATTTTGCAAAGCTTAAACTCATCCATAAATGCCTACATAATCAGGCCCCTCAGGTGCTCAGTGACCTTGTGGTTCCACTCAGAGCTTCAGGCTCAGTAACACGTGGAGCATCCAACAGGAATTACAAGGTGCCCCTAAAACTGCTTTTTCTGTCTGGGGAATTAACATGGAAGTCTTTATCTACAGGACTCAAACTGGATCCTGATTTAGATCACTCAAACAACTCAAACTGAAAAGGTTTTGAAAAGGGATATATCTTGAATAATTTGGTGCTTCTTATTTTATGGTGCTTTACTGTATTACAGTTTGCTCTCTGTATTTTCTCATTTTGTACGGTCTCTTGTGTATTTGTTGCTAAGTCTTTTGTATCTTAAAGGCAAATTAGTTTAGGCTGTAAGCTCTGTGGTGTGTGGCATTGGTCTGTATCACATACAGTACTTGTCCCGATACAAATGAACATTAAATTAAAAAAAAAAAGATGTCTGTAGACGACTGTGAAGGGAAAGTACTCACAGGACTCCTTCTAGCAACACACTGTAAAACACACTAGTATCATTTCTCCTCTGGTGGTCTTTATCTCATTTCTCTTCATGATTTTAGAGACAGAGGCTAATAGCTTTCGGTCTCTGATTAGACTCAGTTTATGGTTCAGCCTGGAGATTAAAAGGAGCAGTGTCATTTTGCCAGGCTCAGATAACGTCTATAATTACAAGCTTTAATTTGAATACTCCTTTTGCCCATACAGACACGCCCACCTATATCTTAAGCAGTGAAAATATTCACATCTTATCTATTTCCTCACATTATTTTAATTATATTTTTCATATTTATTGGCGCTTTGAGTGAAAAATGTTTTGGAGAAACTTTGTTGACCCCAGTCCAGGATTCCCCACTGTGTATTACTCACCGAAGAGGCAAACGTCAGGCTGCAAACAGGTGCTGTGTCTGACACCGTTGTTTTTCTGTGTCCCTAGCGTGGCCGCATCCTGGTGTCACTGTGCTATAACACAGAGAAGAGCTGCCTGCTGGTGGGGATCATACGCTGCGCCCATCTGGCTGCCATGGACTCCAACGGCTACTCTGACCCCTTCGTCAAAATGTAAGTCATGTCAGATATTCATGAACAAACCTGGTATCCTACAAATTATGCTCACATGTAGCAATTCTGCATCAGCAACTCACATTCAAGTGTCCTGTGCCAATGCAGGAAGGGGTGTGATGTCCTTATGGTCTGCTCGATATCACGGCAGTTCATGAAATAGTCAAGACTGGTATTCAGTTTCCATGTGAGACCATTCATCAATATTTATTGTTTTAAGGAAGTAATTATTTTAAACCAAGCAACAATGTTTCCCCAAACCTGACCAAGTATTTTAAGGGCCTAAACCTATCCAAGACTTTTATTTTGAACATATAGCAGGATTAGGGTTGCAACTATTGTTGTTGTTGTCTGTTGTAGAGATTCGGGGAAATGAGGATTCAGGGTTTTCTGAGGTGTTTCTATTGTTCTGCTGTTTTACCACCACCCACTATTACTTTTATGTTTTTTAAAACTGTGAGCAGCTCCTCCACTTCCTTTGTACATTGCATTATGAGACAATATTCTACATTAATAGCACACTCAAGAATCAAGTTTTTTTTTTTTTTTTACCTACGCAACCCAGAAAAATGTATAATTTTATTCAAAATAATGGTGATTTTCAGTTGGTTACCTGTTAATGCCGTCATATCCCCTTTACCCTCTTTAGTTGCTCCAACTTCCAGGAAAATACAGGAAATGGATGATATGACAGAGAGTGAAGAAAGAACTAGCCAGCCAGCCACTCTGTTGTTTACTATAGTTTGTATTCAGGAGTCGATTTGTTAATTTTTAAGAGGAGGGATGGGACCTGGTTCATTTTGTTTACCCATGACTAGTGAACTGACTTATCAAGTGTTCTTTTAGTTCTAAATAGTTTAGAGATTATAGATCTAAGATGAAACTGACAGAAGGGCAGAAAAAGTCACATTTACTAATCTGTCTGCTACTTCAGCACCATGGACAGCACCATGGGTTTGTCAATACACAGCACAAGTAGCCTACTGATAATTCAGAGTCAGGGTCAGGGCCATAGATTTCACAAACCTAAGTCAGATAAAGGATCAATTAGTCAACCTGTCAAGATGAGCATATACAACTAAAAAACCCCTCTGCGACTAGGAGATGGAAAAGGGATGGCAGGTTAACAAGGGGGGTGCATTTTGGTCATTTTGCTAACAAGGGGGATGCCATTCCCCCTCATGCACCCTCAAATCATCTACTGTTTGTATTGCTTACTTGTGGAGCATGATTGTTCATTGCTGTTTGCTGCGTGTTCTATTTAACAATGAAGACAACAACTCCCATGATCCCATGCTAGTTCACGGCATCATCAAATGCTGTATTTTCTTATTGTTTTGATTGAGCAGAAGTGGCAGAAGTTACATAATGTGCCTTTTAATTTTGTCACTTGTCTACTCTGAATGCAAATACTTAAAATCTGCTTGGAATTTGTGTCTAGTATGGACACAGCTGGGGTTGGAGGTTTTATGGTTCTGCTCATAGAACTGGAGTCACAGTGTGTAACCTTTGCTCGTTTTCACACACACTTCACCCTTTAACCAGCTTGACAGGATTGAGGGGGTGAAGCCAGATGCCCTGCTCCAACACCAGCATGGCACAACACCCACACACCCAGGAACTGCTAACAAGTGTGAGCAAACACATGTAAAGCCAATATGTTTCACACACTAAAACTCAGAAGGAGAAGTGAGTTGATGGAGGATATAACCAACTCCTAAGATGCATGACGAAAGTGTCTGATAGGTAGTTAGTGATTTGTTCATTTTTAAAAGGGGGGATGGCCCTAACCCTACAGTAAGAACTATATCTGTGGGAATATTATAGGAGTACTAGACAGCAGTGTGTCTTTATGATCCATTCACTCTGTCACAGGATGCAATATTGTATAGAATTGGATATTTATAGTGTACATTATACAGAATATTATAGATCTGAGATGAAACTAACAGCAGGCCGGGACTGAGAGAAAAATAATAAATCTGTCTGCTACTTCAGCACCACGGACAGCACCATGGATTTACAGATATTTCAAAGCCATGGCAGCAGCCCTAGATTCGAACTTGTACAAACCTCAGTCAGATAAAAGATCAATGAGTCAAACAGACTAGATCCCTCCGCCCCTGCACTCTCTCTGATACCAGGGGATGGAGTGGTGGGGATGGCAGGTTAACAAGGGAGATGGCACCCTCCCCTTAAATCCCTACTGCTGGAGGATAAGCTGTGTGTAATGCCAACTGGCACTTTCAGATGTTATAATGTCAAAATGTCACTGCTGTTCAGCAGAGACACAGCCCTACAATTAATTAGTTAATTAACAACAATTTTGATCATTGACTAATGGTTTTCATTCAGTCATTTATCAAGCAAAATAAACCCGACATTCACTTGATACAACTTCTCCAATGTGAGGATTTGCTGCTTTTCTCTGTTTTATGTCGTTATAAATCAAGTATCTTATGACTTTGGACTTTTGACAAAACAAGTAGAAGTTGCGACATGCATACATTTTATAGACTAAGCAACTGAGCAATTAATCCAAAAATAATCAGTAAATAAATCAATAATTAAACAATTGCTAGTTGTGTCCCTAGACTTATTTTGCCGCTCATACTGTCACTCATACTGAACAAGCACTTCTCTCAGCAAATGCAGGTCATTTTAGAGTGTGAAAGACAGAGCAGAGGAAAGGCAAACTGTCCGACACTGCACACCTGATCCAACCTGCCTGTGAGGCATGGATGGTGACAGATAAAAACCCACACAGCTCAGTCTCTGATCTGCCTGCTGCTCTTAAATATCAACAGAGCAGGGAGTGAAAGAGCTCCTACACAGGACAACAGATCCGGAAACGAATGCCACCCCCAGCAGTGGGAGGCTGCGAGGTAGAAGGAGCAGCAGGTTGCTGAAATTGCTTCTAAAAAAAAAATCTCTTTTAGTTTCCTCACTTGATTAAAATACAGTTTGGAATAGTTATTTAAGGTTCAACAACAGATAAGCTGCTCTTGGCTTGTTTTTGACCTCTTTGACCAAGATGATGTTTGTTTATGGCCTGAGGATGATGGTAAAAGAAGCAGAAAAACAGATGGATTAGTCTGAATATCCTCCTGGTGCTTTGTGTGCTTGGTGTAGATTTGAATCTGGAACATGCTTCTGCTGGTGGCAGATAAGTGAATGTGCACTGGTGTCATTCAGAGACTTCTGTTCAGCTGTATTTTATACTTTACACTTGCATTTATTTTATATGAATTTTTTTCTTTTCTGTTTTTAACCAATCTCCTGACAGGAAATGTTATCATCTGGTCAGTGTGTTTGACAGCCTCTGTACCTGTAATACCCTTCTCTAAATCCATAGAGAAATGTACATGCATCAACACATAAGTCCAGCTTTACATCAGGAGCTGGCTGACCTGAATGCACAGTGACTGGAGGGACTGTCTGTGCAAGAAAAATGAGAGCATCAGTTGTCTCAGCAAATGCCAAAAAATGGCATTTGTTTACGTTGACATGAGAAAGCCCTCCAGTGTGGGGATTTCGTGTTGTCTGTTGGGATCGAAGGAAGAAGTAATGTGATGTTATTGAGGCACAAAGTCCACAGAGGGTTTCACACCAGAGATGGCTGTTCATTTCCTGTTTCTTATCGACAGTCAACATTGGTTCTCTTTAACCATGATCGTTCCATAGCCTTAATCAGGTGGTGATTATTGTAACCATGACAATGACGGCCATTTTAACCAAAAACCATGATTTTCCCTAACCTTAACAAAATAATTAAGGTGGCTCAGGAGGCAGAGGTTGTCCCCTGGTGGCAGGGATGGCAGATTTGGTGCCTGGTTGCTCCTGGTGAGACACTGAACCCCAGACTGCTCTCGATGGTCAAACTAACATGTTACTGTACATGATGTGTAAATGGAGCAAATCGTAAATCACTTTGGACAAAAGTGTGCTAGCCTATATAACCAAGTATGTATGTGACCAAGTTCTTTTTGTGTGTACACACTTAGCAAACAGACATAACAATTAAGTATTTCATGTTCTTAGATCACAATTTTGAATTTCAAACCAAGTTCACTGTCCTAAAAAATAAGCCAGTTCATGTTCATTTCTTCCTTTTTTTAAAAATTCAATTTTAAATAGAGCCACAGGGGTGCTGGAGTCTATATTGTATAATGACGTCATAGACTACTAAATGGTGTGTGAGTTTCATGTGTTTTGTTTAAATGGCCAGGATAACTTTAATCTGTGGTTAAAGATAATTATAGATACAATTTGATAACATTTTACACCACAGCAGACAGCAAACTTAAGTATGAAATGTATTGTTGTATTTTCCATCCAGGAACTCAGAAATTCTGACTCCCCAGTTCAAATTGAACACACCATAATGCATGAGAGCTGCAAGGAGATGAGGAGGGAGATGATATAGAGAAGACAAGCAGATCTGTCTGTTTCTCACTGTTTCTCGATTGCCCCTTTGCCCCTGCTTCCCCAATGGACATCAACCAAACTAAAACATCGAAGTACACGTCAAATAAAGTTTTCTGTCATTTTAGGTAGTTCTTATCACACTGATGTCTGTTCAAGTGTTTTGGTCAGTTATTTGAAGCTGTAAAGCTGTAAAGCTGTAAAGCGTCACATCATGATTGACGGCAGCGCTCATAGTTGAGATATTTTGGCTTTAGTGTTGGAAGTGGAGACACAGCGTCCATCTTTATTTATGATGATGGCATAGACTAACAACGTATTTGGTAGTTTTATTCAGAGGACTTTTTGTCAATGGCAGGTGGGAAGCAAATGGGAACTACTTGGTCTTTTTTTTAAAAAAAATACTGAGCAATTTGGTCTGAATGAGAGGGATTGTGACAATTGAAAAACATTTTTTATCTGATGGTGTCTTCAGTCAGTTTTATAAGTGGAAACTACTCAACCACAGTTTTGGGATTGTAAAGGTCTCTGTGTATCTGTAGAGAGATGAGAGACAAAAAACAGAGAGGAAGCTCACATCTTGTAAAAAAGAAAACTCTTTCTCCTGCTCAGACACGCACACACTGGTGGATGTTTTTCTTCCTTCTCTCTGAGGTATTGATTTGTTCCTCTACTTGAAAAGTGGCGCCTTGTGCTGTATCGGCCCATTTTGATGCGCAATTTTCTGTTCTGTTGAGTCCAACAGAAAATTGCATATGCACCTTGAGCATCTAGCTCTTCCTCTTATGTTTGTCACTCTTTTCTCCTTACCTTCAATGTAGTATTTTATTCCTTTTTGTTGTGTCTCCCTGCTCTTATTCTTTACACCGGCTGTCTGTAGATTACATAAATTGTTTAAGCCACTGCTCTGATTGGATTATTTTTTCTGGCACTTAAGTTGTTTGAATTTTTCATTTGTCCAGCTGCCAGAGTTTCCTTTTGTTGTCTTTTGTATCCATCACAAAGAGATTTCTTTACCTCAGTACCTCAGTCAGTCTGTAGAGTATACACAGCTCTTGTAGTGCATCCTTTTGTGATTTTGGACATAATTAATGCTGTGAAGCTGCAGTGAAGTTAACTTTAAACAAAAAAGGAGGTGAATGTATTGCTGGCATAGGTAAATTGCATCTCTAGAGTATAAAAGGCAATTAAGTCGACATAGTAGTAAGAAATTAATTTGCTTAGCTAGCTTTCTGACTGTCAGAGCACTGATGTCCTGCAGCTGCAACACCAGCAATCCTCTCTGGGAATCTGTAACTAAAGCTGATCTTGATGCCAGTCTCTCTGTATCCATACTGTGTGTGTGTGTGTGTGTGTGTGTGTGTGTGTGTGTGTGTGTGTGTGTGTGTGTGTGTGTGTGTGTGTGTTGTCCGGAGGGCTTTTCCAATTGGTCTTTTCTCTCTGTGACCCTCAATCAGCCTTTAGAAGCCATTCAAGTGACACAAGGTCAGAATTATCTCAGAACTAATTTGTCTTCCATTTAAAAGGACAAATTAGCATTTAAAGACTAAATGAGTTAACATCCTTCAGAAGGACCCACATCCCTCCCCCCTCTCTTCACACATTACCAAAAATATATTAAAAAATATTCTGTCAGAGAAAAGACATGTGAAGGCAGAAAAAGTGCAAAACATGTCAGATATTTTCTGCTGACCAAGCACACTGCCATCCGTTGCAGTTTTGTTCTCGCTCTCGTTTTCCGTCTGAATGTTCGTGTGAAGTGCAAATCACGACTCCTCTCTGCAGCAAGCTTATATTTAGCTCCTCTTTCCAATTGTCACTCATTTTTTATATCACATTGTTTTTGCATATTGTGTCATAACTTTGGTTCCTGTTTTTAACACTGGCTCCCTCTCCCTCTTCTCTCCCTGTCGTATTTTTGTTGTTTCTTCCCCTCATTCACAGCGGGGACGCTCTCATTCTTCTGTTTTTCTCACCATAACCTAAACATGTTGTCAGGATGGTTGGTATCAAATTCTCATGACCCTGGCAATTAAAGAGTTGTAAAGCGGTCATGTGATTAAGTCATGCGGGTCCAATGACATAAAGGGCAAAGACAGACAAGGCACTCATCAAATATGTAGAATTTTTAATATTTCAGCTTTGTTCATCCCTGTCCTCTTACAGGACTTGATTTGGCTACTGTAATCATTCCTCCTCTATGTACTGGCCAGAAAAGCCCTACTCGCAGGGCACCAGATTGGACCCAGCTCCACGGCAGGACGAACATGGACATGTCCCCCACATCTATTGAAAATCATGAAGTTGTCACCTTCAATAAATTATTTCTAAATAAATTATGTCAATGAAATTATTTAATAGAAGCCAACTGTAGTGGTGACCGGGTCAGTCAATGTGTGTCTGTGTCTGGTAAACACTGCATCACAGGTTAGTTAATGATGTTACTGAGTAAATAATGTGTGTCCCTGTGACCCTGTAGAACGAAGCAAATCAGAAAGAGTATTAGTGATGGTATAAATAAAGTTTTTACAGAGAAAAATATGGCCCTACCATAAGACTCCTGTTTTAAAAACAGAGTTGGGTTTGACCGTCTGTCCACTCAACAGGAGCAGAGTGTATTTTAATGTTAACTCGTATAAACTGAACCTTGTAGGCTGTGGAAGTGGGAATAAAAACAACCTGTTTTCTACTTCTCTCTCTACTTTTTGCACACAACAAGGATTGTGGATTTCATCAACCATCTTTTACAGTGTAATCACATTAGGAAGGGGTTGCTTCACAGCCAGTGTGGACAGGAGAAATAACTGCAGTGACTAATGACTATTTCAATGTACATATAGACACATGAGTATTGTATTGATAAAAAAACAGAAAGAAGAAAAAAATAGAGCCTATACTATATAGAAAAATCCTCATGAATACAAACATTTACAAAAAAAACATGGATAAGAAAACTTAAGATAAAATGAACATGTAATATAATACCAGTGAGCTGCTGACGTTAGTATGGTACGGTGAAGTGCAGACATCAGTTGCAGGGTGACAACAAAGTCATTAACACCTGCATTACATGCCTAACACATAACTCATATAATATGCCCTGCAAAACTGCTACCTTTATCAATTTTATAAGCTTGGAATTTTGCTGAGATGTTTTGAAGCTGTTGTGGTTTTGAAGCATTAGATTGGAGTGTGTGATGCCTCGGTGTTCCTGTTATTTTGTTCTCCCCTTAAATATCATTCCTAGAACAAGTTGTCATTACTTGGACACATTTCTCCATGTGAGAAAAACAAAATAGTTTTATGGAACAGTATTTATTATCATCATTACATAGAAGAACAGCTGTCAATCCCTGAAACCAGTCGGTGGAGATTTTTTGCACATGGCTTAAATAGTAAATGTGCACAGCACAGAAATGTATGATTAGTTAGGTTACTGTATTTTTTGTGAATAACCTACTTTTTAAGGAAACAGCGAACAAAAACTGAGGGGATAATCCTCCCTATCTCTGTGGACCAGCCTTCCATGGTGTGTATTATTCTTCACATTGAATTTTCTACGGTAATTCCAGCATAGTTTGGTTGCTGCTGTACGGAATATTTTTTATTTATGCTATCATTATTATGAATGTTGTTGTCAAATGATGTTTTGTTATTCTGGAAATTGGAATCCCCCATCTGAAATGCCTCAGAGCCGTATGTACAATGTGATTTGGCACAGCTCAGACTGAGATGTCCCCTGGGCTTTCACCTCACCTTCTCACGAGCTGCTGGTCAAATAGAGGTTTGTTTGGCTGCCTCTCTCAATTGATTCCTTTCTTTCTTCTCGTTTCCTTTCTTCTGAAGGGGGGTTAGACTATGAGAGCCAGGTATTTTGGAGAAGGACAAATGTTGATTAGCTTATGGAGAAAATGACCTTTTAAAATAATAAACACCTAACAGAGCCTGTGACTGTAGTGACACAATGTTGGTTGGTAATATGTCAGACTGAATGGCTTGAACTGGAACAACACTATAATATGAAGTGTAATAAACCAAATAATGCTGTGAACCTGTTTAATGGGTACACAGGAGGGTTAGTACTAGAACTTAAGATGTTCTCTATATATAATGTCCTTCCAGAGGACATTTCACCAGTGAGACATCTTTTGGGAATTTCTCAAGTTCTGTTCAGCGAGAACACACCTTTAGGGCTTAAAGGAAACAGAAACCGAAATTTTGTTTGTGTTCAAAATTTACCAACTATAGCCCAGCTAGCACCAGATGCACCAACAGTCTGTGGCAAATTGCTTGCTCATACTGAAACATTTTCCACTCACCTGCTGTGTCTTTGCGCCCTCTTTGATGAATTGAGTCTTTCCATTGCTTTGTATGCCACTGTGCTAAAAATTTGCCTTGTGTTGTCTGAAAATGCATTCAAGGCTCGAAAATGCCAAGATTTAAAACTGCGGTGGAATCAATCCATTCCAATGGATTCTGAGAGATCAGCGGACCTGCAAGAGGAGGCAAAATTAATCTGCTGAAATGCTCTGCATAAATTTAAACTCTGGTGACGTTTATCACATGAATTTGCACCTTGACAGAGCTGACCTTTGAGGGAACAGACACCCAGAGATACCAAAATACAGGAATCCTTAATAGCTTAAGATTTACTCAGTGGTTTGCAGACAGTCATGAGAGAAAAGTCAAAGATACAGTTACGTCTTTTGAATAAACCAAAACTATTGTCCCTTTAGCAACTGAGCTAAGCTATTAAACTAACTGACCTTTAGCAAGCTTGTTAGCACAGAGCGTTTTGTACCCTTTTCATTAAAGTTTTGTCACTTTGTGGTGTGACCACTGCATAACAACATTTAGAGCCTTTTATAAAACCAAACTTTTAGATCCAAGGATTTTGCATGCCATTTTCAATAATGCTGCAGGCAAATTTATGTCACACCCTCAACTAATAGCAAAGACGTGTGTGTGTTGTCTGCCTTGGCAGGCAGCGGCCCCTCTGCTGCATTCATGCACGTGTGGCCATGTCTGAATGCAGTGGTTTCAATCTGGGAAAAGGTACATTTTGTTTTTTTTCTTGTGTAATACTGGATAGTTCATCTCTTCAAAAACCTTCAGTTTTAAACAATCTGAGAAAAACAAATCACTCTGGTTGAGCTGTTAACAACTGTTAACTAACATTGAAGTCATCATCTGTGATGAGGGGGATCACAAGTAGACATTACTTCATTTAAAGGAGTCAGAAGCAAAAAAATTTGGCAATAACTGTTCTAGTGCCCTCTTTTCAGCAGTAGCCACACCAAACCCATCAGTAATGGAGAAGGGTAACCCACTTTCCACAACTAATGTGTGAAACTTGACCATAGTTTTCCCTGAATTTCCATTTCTTTTGAAATATTGAAGCCCTAAATGATGCTTTAAGATTAGCAGAATTATGATACCAAGAAATGCAAACTCCTGAAGCCTATGAATATTTCCTGAGCTTCAACAGTTAAACTTATTTAAAGTTTTTATACTGAAGCTGCGCCAGCTGACAAGTCTAGACACCTCTCTGACCTATATACTGATTTGTCAGCTCCTGTTTCCAAACCACTCACTGCAGGATCACCAGCAAATTTAAATATTTTAACTAATTTCTGGTAAGTAATACATGCATAATTCTTCAGCAACTAAATTAGGAGATTGCTTGATACAGTATATACACTGCAGAACAATTATCCCCAACCATTTTAGATTGTGACCCCTTAAAACAAAGTGATACTTCACAGGTTATTTAGCCTTCGTGTAAACATGAGTTGTGAGCAGTTTATTCAAAAAAGGAGTTTTGAATGATTTTTTTTGACAAGAGGAAAACAGCAAAATTAGAAACCAGCAGTATATATGTACACATTTACTGTAATAATTTATATTTGCTGTGTGAATCTTGGCTGGTCAAGCCCCTTGGGTTTTGAACCTGGGGGTTCCTGTAGGAAATCAAATAAGTGACGATCTGGACACTGATGTTGAGGCTCCTTTAGTCAACACAGAACCAAGAAAATGTCACTAAGTTATGTGTTTTTGCAACTAAAAGCCATGTGTCCTTTGTCCAGACTAGCTCTGACTTGTCTGACAGGCATGAACTAATGAAGCTTCTTGGATAAGAGGCGAAACGTCTTCAGAAAAGACTTTTGAACAAGTCCAGTTGCTTTCGATTTAATCCTTCTTTGGCTTACAATGACCTGGACGAATGAGAACATTCACGGACATGTGTCCTTTAGTTGCCAACAGCAAGTAGGACTGAAGCTGCAATTGTTTCTGATAACTGCAATTTCATCCCAATCATTTCATATCATGAAAAATTACATTTTCAGCTCTGACAACCTACAGTGGCTCAAGTTTTTATGCCACCACCTTGCTTTCTGTCAGTTCCACCTCCTCCGCCTCCTGTTCCTTCCCCTCCTCCATCCCTCCATCCTTCACTCGCTCTGATTCCGGCTCCGCAGTGACAACCCCAAGCCCATCTCATGCATCAGCTGTCAAGCCAGGATTCGTCACTGGTGAGGGGGTGGGGGGGGCTGGAAGAGTGAGATATCTTACTGGCTGAACATCTTGACTTGGAATTTATGCTGATGATGACTCCCATTGCCCTCTAGCGATCCTTCTGTTGCCTCTTCGCTGGAGCGTATAGTCCTCCAACATTGGCGTGATTATGATCTTGCTGTGGTCTACTGTCTCTCTGTTCGCTCTCTCACTGTCCCCGACTTTGTTCAAAAGACTTCTGGGTCACAATTATCTCTGAAAGAGATTTTGCAGACTTTCTGTCTCCCTTTGTTCCCGCAATTCAGCAAAGTTTACTGTCACGACAGGGCAAAAGATTAAAAGTAAAAGTAATGGATTAATTACTTTGATCTCAGAAATAATGGCTGTCCTGGCCTTGTTGGGGAAGGCAAAATGCATTTAAGGTTCTCTATTGTACAAAACCTTTTAGTTACAGTTTGTCCTGCACTGCTCACTTATCACTCCATTTGGTTAAGGAATATGGACTACAATTAGAGCTGAACCAGAGCAATAGTTTGAGGTTTTGGGAAGAATTTCTTTCTGAAAGTTAGATGAGAAGGCCACTTTCATTATGTAGGTAAACATATAGAACCAATCACAATGTTTATTTGCAGTAACTTCAGGGTAGGAAACCCCTGTGTCAGCAATTTAATTTTATGGTATTTCAAAGTGTAAACATCTAATTTTTCTAAAAATACATTTTATGCTCTCACCAATGTTAAGTTGGTGACCTAGTTTATCTGTTGGCCCACAGACTGAGGAAAACAACTTGTGTTTACCCAAAACTAGCAGTCAGTCCGACCAGTAGTGGTATGTTGATGTTGAGTAGATTTAGCTCAGCAAAGCAACACAGTGCATAAAATAATTACAGCAGGAGCGTCAGATAGGTCACCATCATGTTTAAGTATATAGTGTCTTTAAATGTTACAGTTATGGCAGAAAATGACAACAGAAATAAACAAATTTGCCGATTTTGCATACAGTATCTCACAGTAATTTGGTCTATAGCAAAAGCAAGCTGTCAGTTAGCTTAACTTAGCATAATGACTGAAAAAAGGGGGAAACTACTAGCCTGTTGAAAAATTATACTTTCAGTGTCTATGAATGTGCAAAGGTCTGTATGAAGTAAATTCCCTCATCAGAGGGTGTACATGTAGGTTCTGTAAGAGCATCGACGTGCCGCCAATTTTTTGTTAGCACGTAGACTTATCTGCGGACTGGTCCATGTAGCCACTATGCCTGGACATGTAAGGAACATGTCCTCCAACTGGACTCTAGTTTTCAAAGTGGGACATGGGCCTCCCCTCAGGGGTGCCAAACAGTTCTCAAAGAACAATGCTCTAGGATTTTCTAAATATCTCTCAGTATTTGGCTAATTCAATGAAACTGTTGGATGTTTATGGGATCAAGTAGCTGCTACATGATCCCATAGACATGCAGACATTGAATTAATCTAAAGGCGGGGATGTTTTTTTTTATAGTTTTTCAAAGCAGAGGCCCACAGTCTCACTGTTTGAAAACCACTTTGAAAGAACTACTGCACTTCTATTTTTTCTTGGTCAGACAATGAAGCATATTTCCCAAAATGTCAAAGTATTTCTTTAAGTTCGTGCTATGTGTTATCTTGAGGTTGGAACAAATCCTGATGAATTCATGTCCTCTTCAGCATTTGCTCTCGTTCTTCTCTCTCTTGCAGCATCTTGCAGCCAGATATGGGGAAAAAGTCCAAGTACAAGACTTCAGTGAAGAAAAAGACTCTCAACCCTGAATTCAATGAGGTACAACATGTCTCCTGCTCTATAAGTAATAAAAAAGCACCTGCCAGCTTCTCTGATTTCTTTACTGAGCTGGAAATCATGTTCTGTAGAGTATCTGACGATTGGATGAGCACAGCAGAAATAACTTCAAATCTAACGTTTCCTTCTCAGCACCAATCTGCATGCTTCAACTGAAAACACACTAAATTACGCATTCAGTCTCTTTCAACTCTCGTGTTTATGAATCATTGATAGAAATATGCTCTTGTGTTAACCACCTGCACAGGAGTTTTCATATGATGTCGCCCTGGACCAGCTGGCAAAGAAAACCCTGGAGATCTCTGTGTGGGACTATGACTTGGGAATGAGCAACGACTTCATAGGTAAGGCTGAGAGAAAAAACAAAACAAAACTGAGGTGTGGAGGGTGGGGAGTGGAGACGTAAGCAGCAGTAGATTACTGTGCAAGACTGTTTAAATGAAAGTGGTGCAATTGCAGAAAAACATAAAAACCAGGCCGAACGTGGGTGGAGAGAAGCGTAAAAAAAAAAAAAAAAAAAGGGGGGGGGGGGGG
>JAJHUR010076558.1:0-14340 GCA_027495735.1 Lutjanus campechanus | reverse complement strand
AGGGGGAGAGATGAGGAGTAATTATGAGGCTTGAGGAGAGCGATTGAGTGAGTTTGATTGGGAAAGGAAATGGAGAGGCTTTAGAAATCAAAAAGGAAGACATTGGCTCTGGAGTCCCATCCGTCGTGGACTTGGCACATCAGATCGCTGCTCCTCCGTCAGGCTGCTAAACAGCTTTGGCATGGCCTAGTGTGTATATCATGGCAATGGGAGCTTAGGGAGTGATGGCGAAGTAGTGGGGAGGCACAGTGAGAATGGATTACCACCCTGCGAGCTTGAAGGCCTTCAGATCAAAGCATTTTACTCTTTCTAATGTGTGTGTGTGCGTGTGTGTGTGTGCATGTGTGTGTGACAGGCAGTGGGTGGGTGGGAGACACTCTGTGTTTAGATAAGCCCAGTGAGTTATTAGCCCTGCTGGGAGAAAAGGCCATCGGTCTAACGTACAGCCCCAGATAACAGCCATTCCCCTGACCATTATCATTACAGGTTTAACTGCCAGTTATGTTAATTGGGGCTGGGAGAAAAATGACACTGAGACTAAGAGGAATGGAGAAAACGAGTTGATAAAGAGGCCGAGTGAACACAGTCCCGGTGCACTATTGTAGAAGTGAGAGAAATAACAAGCAGCTAATAGGCTTAGCAGGAGATATAGAGGATGTCACACAGTAAAAGGTGAGATTTAAGAGATACATGGAGGAGAAAACTTAACAGTGAGAGAAAAATGTGAGGGTGAAAATACAAAAGAAAACACCAGCAATGAATCAAGTAGATGACTTGTTGGAAAGATCGATACACAAGGAGTGATGGGAAATTTCATCTAAACCTCTGATTTTGAGTTGTGAACGCTGACATTGAGTTGTACATTTATGATGCCTGCCACCTTCCAGGAAAGCTGTAAAACTTTACGCTGAGCCTGTTCAGACCTGGTATTGACATGTGTCTCGAGTGACCACTTGTAACCAGATCTCACTCTCCACTGCAACACAGAGCATCTCACCTGCACATCTGCTCTTCTTAGTGGCACATTGTTTTTTTGTTTTGTTTTTTACCAGGAAAATAACTTAATTTATTGCATTTAATGCCAAATTTTCAAGTAGGCATGAATGAATAAGAATTCACCGTAGCAGTTTAACTTCCCTTCTCTGTGTGCAAATAACTATATGTGCTGTTGTTGGTAACCAGCGGCCCAACAGTAGCCATTAACACTCAAATGAATACAATGTTTTTCCACAAGGAAAGACATAACCTAAAGTGTAACAGAAATCTATCATACAAAGCATTTCACAAAATTTATTAAGTTTCTCCTCAGACAAAAACTCTCAAAATAGCACATTTTTTAAGGGAGTCTGGGGGTATTTCAGTTACTAGTATGTTCTCAAACATCAGTTGAGGGTAAGAGAGCCCAAACACATAATTAGTATTTCAGTGAACAAAATGATGGGCCTCAGGGTCCTTCATTGTGGCCCTGGACATAATGAATCCACACTGCTAAAAGAATGTGATCACATATGACCCAGACCACCTCTGAATGTGGACTGATTGTCTGGCTCTGAAAAGCGTCCTGGGTGCGTTCACACCTGTAATTAGAGCTGTCCATCGGATCACCCAGGCAGCGTTTTAATACTAGGTCTGAACAGGACCACAATGCAACTTCTTGAGAAACAGTCGATCCACTAGACTTCTTTACAGCATACAGCCATATTGTGGCATAAACACAGTTGTTACCAATGATACTAATTAATGTTCATTCCACTCAAGTCAAACAGAGTCAGGGTTCTGTTATAGTACATGCTGGCTCACTTGAAAGGCTCTGCTAAACTAAACGGAACAGGACCTTAATTAGTGTCATTAGTAACACCTGTGTATATCTACAATATGGCTACTGGAAAAATGTCTCAAATCAGTGTCAGTGCTAATATTTTAATAAGCAGATCAGGTATTGGCCATGATCTGACTGAGCCATAGGACAGTAAATACCGTTTCTTCATGAATGTCATTATATATTCAGCTATAAATTATGTACATCCATTTAGTCACAGTGGGCCACTGACTCAGTTTCTAGTATCACACAGCATTCCCTGGCCTCATGTTGCTTTGCATAAAATATTTCAAATAACTGTGGATTGGTACTCTGAAGACATGTTGAATTAGAGTTCAGGTTTTCTCGGGCAAGTCAAAGTCAAGTCTTAAGTCCAAGTCATATCCATCTCTAGTCTAAAGTCTTTTTATAGCAAGTTTAAGTCTCAAGTCCTTCAGGGCAAGTCACAAGTCTTAATGAGAATCTTTCAGGTCTCTCGATGCTCATCATTAAAATGAGACCTCAGTGGAACAGTTTGCATCTAAAGCTGCTAATTTAGTTTTTATAGTTAGTTTTTATGTATAGCTGAGATGACGTCGCCTCACTCCACACGCCTAATAATTAAAATTTTGAGGTTTTGAAGCTATTTAAATTTTGGGGCTATTTCAAGGCATGTCTGTGGCTGTTATTTATTTTTTATTGTTCATCAGGTCAAAACTTGAGTGTTGTCTACAAGTCAAGTCAAAGCAAGTGTTTAGGCAGTTAAATATCACAGTTCAAGTCTTGAAGAGGAAATGTGTAGTATATTTACTGCACTAAATCATAAAATGATGGTCATCAGAGATTAAAGAAGCGTGCCAAGTTGAAATACTGGCTTTTCTGACAGCAACGCTACAGCCAGTATGTTCTTCTTTGAAATTTCCATTCCAGTGCAGAATGTCTGTTTATGTTTTGGTCTGTGTAATTCTGCCTACTGCCCGTTTCACATCTGTTCATTTTAAATAGAGCTAAAGTTAAATACCATGTTTGCTGATTGATTGTGTATTTATGAGTCGTAAGAAATCATTAATAATCCTTTATAAAGAGTAGACATTCAGCAGTTGAATTGAGCAATATGTTAAAGGAGTCTGCAGTTCTAAAAAGCTGATCAGCTTACAATATAGGACTCGTTACTTTGTCAAAGTATAATGTTCTGCTCGTCTTGCGGTCGTGTAGGTTCAGTGTCCCTGGAGCCTGCCTGAACTTCTAGTCTGGGGAGGAGGGGGTGGGGGGAGGCAACTGTCACTAATATTTTGAATTTGGGTGGTATCCACTTTGAACGCTAGCAGTCAGTGTTACATATTTCACCTTTAAGGGTTTTGTCTGCTCCAAACAAAATGCTTCATACAAAGAGTCATCTGCATATACTTGCATATGCCAAAGGCCTGCATCAGAGAGAGGGGTGAGATGCAGTGATTCATGCAAATGTGAATGATGCCACACTTTTGCTCTTCAGAGGCATTCATGTTACACTTGCTTACTGGTGCTGTACACACAAAAAGTGACAGAAATAGCTGTGTGAAAATTTCAGGGAAAAGTTCAAATCCTGCATGCATTCTCAGCTACACACCCCTGACCAAGTTCTGTGCAGAGTGGGGATACTTGTTGGACTGTTTCAGACATAGTTCAATGATCCAACAAGCCCTTTGTTTGAATCATACTGAAGCCTTCAGGTCTACAAGTTTGCTAATATGGGACTCACTTCACCTGGGGGCGGTGCATTATGTCCTGCATCACACAGAGCGTTGTGTTCTTGCTGTATATTCTTGTTGGCTCTTGTTGGGTCATATCATCACTTTTTGAATAATCTGGCAAAATTGTAACTGAAAAAGTAGATTAATTTACCTCTTTGCCTTAACACCAAGATTAAACATACCAGAGATCTCACACTTACTTGTAACTTAAAACAGAGGTGATTTCTTTTTTTCATTTTTGTGATCATTAAGTAGATAAACTGCTGACACAGCTGCAACTGCCACTAGACTTCCTGCAGATTTTCATGACTTTTATCTGACTGTTAATAAATTCTCATTATAACGTTATTCTGGAAATATGTACAACAAATAGTGCTCAAATATTGACATTTAGATGGACATCATTATGTCCAACAACAAAAATCTACTCAGATGTTGGGTCTGTTTTCTGATATCAATGTAAGTTAGTAACTTCCGGCCCAAACAGGCTCACAAGGCAGAGTATCAGTTTCCATATACATTGGCGTGAGACCAAATAAATTACAGGAAAACATGAATAGTATACTCTGTATGTCTTCATGCTTGATATGCATAAAATAAACTGATCTCATATTGTACTCACAGCACAGACACGCTGAGACAGTCACGGTGCTCGCTGAGAGAGATGTGCAGCAGGGGAATTTTTTTTAGGGGTAAAAGTAAGCAGACAGAGAACAGGGTGAAACCTGTGTGAGTGTTGATGCGCATCTGCTCGCCAGCCTGCGTGTCAGCCTCGCCCTCATCTGTGTCACCTCCTCTGGCTCTGGCTCCTCATCCTTCTTCTGTCCCCCTACGCATGTCAGGATGGCTGACCGTTTGTTTGTCAGTAGCAACCCGCAGGCTTAGGGAACACTCCATCGATCTCTGCTCGAAGGGGGTGGGAGTGTTGTGGGGGCGGAGGTGGAGGTGACAAAGTGTTGTGCCTGATTATCCTATTGAAACTCTGTCAACAGGTTCTGACCTGCTCTTCGAGTTACGTGTCTGTGAGAGGAAAGTTAAGGAGGATACACGGTAGGCTGCTCGTCTCCACCCAGCAGCAGCATCTCAGGCGGTGTTCAGCACCGAGCTCAGATGAGACGCAGATCAACAATCGAGCCTTGTTTGCTCGCGGCTGTCATTTTCCTAGGCGCTGTTAGAAGGCAGCATTGCCAAAATACCGTGTTTAAAACTTCACGCTCCATTAACTGCGCAATCACGGCCAAGGGAATGGCTTTGTAATAACCTCGGTGTGACAACTGCCTGCATCTCTCTGCTTTACAGTCTGCCTCTCCACCAACGCCTCCATCACCTCAGCTCACTTTCACCTGAGTCATTTCCTGTTCCTCTGCATATTTATTCCCCCCATGGTCTTTCAATAAATCTTTCCTTATCTAAATCTCTCTGTTGTAATTCCCCAGCTACACGTCTATTTCTCTTCCTCTCTGCCTGGAGGAATTTGTCTCAAATATCTGTCTGCCTCCTTCTTTGCTCCCATGTCTGACTGCCAGTCAAATAATTATAATCTTTATTGGCATGAATGTTGATTTATACTATTGCCAATTACTTTAAATATTAGATTTTAACAAGAAAATTAAATGTCTGACAGTCTGTGACCTTGTTTTTTAATATTCTGATGCCACTAGTAGAAAGTAACTAATTACATTTACTTAAGTACTGCACATCAGTACAGTTTTGAGAAAGTTGTACTTAACTCGATTATTTAAATTTTATTCCACTTTGTACATCTACTTGATTACGTTTCTGAGGGATATATTCCACATTGATTATCTGCAGTTATAAGTTACTTAAAATATATAATAAGCTTATTAATGAAAATGCATTGTTGAAAATGAAACAAGTGGTTCTCAGCCTGTTAGGTTTTTGAAAATGTTGAGTCTCGTTGGGACCCTTGTCACGTTTTAGATGTCTGAGTTGCTATCAGTTCCATCAAAAAGACATTTGTCACTAAACTTATCATATAGTGTCATATAAAATATCTAATAATAACAATGTATCAGATCACAATGTCAAAGCAATGTGATGATGTGAAAAGAGTCGTGATGAATATACAGAGAATGATCACTTCTGCAGCTCCCCTTAGCTTTAGGCTGTATTCATCAGAATCAGGCGTTGTGGGACAAATGTCAGTTCTCTCATCCATTTGAAATGGGGCATAGTTCATTTAGGCTGCAGTGGTGATGACTGCAAGGGCTGCTGGAAAAAAAACGCAGCAACCTGCAGTGTAAAGTTGAAACAGTGTCAACTTGTAACCCGTAAAAATGTAACCCTCATGCTGCGGTGGCGATTGACTGCCACCGCACTGCTCCACAGTCAGCCTGAAATAGGTGGAGTTCATGGACCAAACGATGATACTCTCCCAGCTGTGTTCTCACTTGGTGTATTTTGTGTACCCAGCTTTGAAGTCTGCATCTGGCTGCAGTTTATGCTGCAAAATAGCAACACCAAGAAGCTTCCTTTGGTTTGTGTCCATTTGTTTGATAGAGAGAGATGGAGACCGCATCAGTGGTCAGGCAAGCTAGACAGTGAATTTGTGAGGGAGCAGTGGTAGCGAGAACTTGTGAATCAAAGAAATAAATCTTAATTTACTGATTAATTCACAGCAGTTATGTTCAAAACACAGATAAACACACCACACACCCACGCTGCCACACACCACTGCACAACCCTGCACTAATTACTGCAATGCCATAGACCGTATATGAAATAGTGGATGAAGCTTCCAGGTCTGAAAAGTGAAGCCAATGCAGAATAATGTTCATTTTGTGAATTCTGGTCCTATTCAAAGTAAAATAGATGTTGAATCAAGATTCTGTTACTCCATTCATTGCGCATTTCTAATTTAAAATGTTTTCAGAAACACGTTAGTGTACTGTTTAACTGTATTACGAGAAACTGTGGTCAGCCAAGCTGCCATTATTTGCTGCTGAAGGGACAAGCCAAACCCAGACACTGTCCAAGTTGAAGCACTGCCCACCAGCTCCACGCTCCTGTCAGTACGGCACGTTTTGGTTGCAAAAAAAAACCTTGATGGCAACCTCGATAATGCCAAAATTGAGACTTCAAAGTGGTAACGCCTGATTTGGTGTGAATACAACCTTACAGATCTTAATAGTGAGTTTGAGCTCATTGCTTCGCAACCCAAACCACAATGTTTTTGTCTAAAAACCCACCATACACTTCCTGCTCAGCACCAAACTACAGACAGATAGTTAGGGAATAACTGGTAAAGACAGTGGGGCATTTAGCAGCTAAAGAGTCAAAAGTTAGTAGAGATCCAAAACAGAGTTAATAGAGAGTAAATATTTGACTTCATCAGGTGGCCAGAAACACAACTGTCAATAAATGAGGATGTTCCTCCATAACTGATGGATTTGTAAACAAGCTGATAACCAGTTCAATGTCAGTGTTTCCGTTGCTCCAAGATGACAAAAACAATCAGGTATTGCAGGTTTTAATTTTCTTCCTTTTATATGCTAAAAAGGTAAATTTATCCCCTCACTACTGCATGCAGTGCATCCGCCAGAGTCCTATTTTGTGAGCAGATAATATGCCAGTCCTTCCAGATTCAGAGTTAGCTGACCTTTGTCATCATCCATAGTCAGGTGATTTTCATTGTCACTGGTTAAAAAAAAAAAAAAGATGTGATTAGCATTGTGAAACAGTCGCAGTTTGGTTAGGTTTACTAAGTCTAAAGTCGTGACATTTGTATGCTAATTGGGCTGATCCACTATTTCACAAAAAAAGCAAAGACTAGGAGAGAAAAATAAAATAAATAAATAAATGTCTGTATCACAACCTGTTTTGTTCTTCTCTTCTCTCCCATTAATCATCTCATGACCCCTCAGATTTATCCTGTTAGCCTCTGAAGGGGGTTGACCCCTGGGTTGGGAACCACTTAGCTAAACTTCTGAACCGTACATAAAGAATTTGAAACTAGCTCCACCCTGACGAGCTACAGCAGTAAGATGCTAAATGTGCATTGATGCATTAGTAATAGCAGTTAAATAATGTAATATATGCTAATACATCAGTCACAGGGGGCACTTTTCTACAGAAGATTTACTTGTAATGGAGTATTTTTACATTGTTGTATTAGTATTCTTACTAATGTGAGAGCTCCTACTACCGCTTGTTGTGTTTTCCCAGTTTCTGACTGCTTTAACGCACATTTCCCATCACTTCCTGATGCTTCCTCTCTGTTTCTGCCTCTGTGTTTGCAGGTGGAGTGGAGCTGGGCATCAATGCGAGCGGACAGAGACTCAAACACTGGTTCGAGTGTCTCAAAAACAAAGGGAAGAAAGTGGAGTACTGGCATACGCTCACACAGCAAGGAGCCCCGAGCAGCGACAAACCGGACTAGATTACACAAGACATTCATGCATACAAACACACACACACACCTACACACACACTTTGTCTCACTGAAAGATGGCTGATAAGAGACCAAGTAAAGCAGAAATAAGAGCAAAGGATAAAAACATGCAATAATAATAATATTGAAAATGAAATCCGTCATATAACACCAACAATTACAGCACCGAGTATTAGTATATGATATTCATACTAATATTAGTGATGGTAACGATGTGTATCTGAATACATTTTTTAAAATGTATTTTTTTCTAAAGGTGAACCAAATTGTGACGATGTCCTCATTAAAGTGTTGACGTAACGAAACAATACTCACAAAAATTGTGCTTTAGACCTTACTGTATCGTGGAAGTCGCTCATATTCTGTCAATTTACACCTAACGAAGAAATTTGAGATTAATGTACTCAAAATTCATTCAGTGAAAGGGGCCAAACGTACTGTATGTGCACCCTAGTGACTCATAATGTGGTATATAGTTACAGGAGAGGGGGTGATTCTGTTCTGAGAAGTCTCTGTTGTCGTGGTTGTTGATCTGATGCAAAACAACACACCGTATTATAAAGCACAAAATGATCCATATGGTGGATTTGTACCTTTACCGTTTCAGTGTTTTTATGTCTTTCATTGTCTTTCAGTGACAGTGGCTTTCTCTACACCTTCATTTCAGACATTAATGTGTCAGTATATATGTGTGTGTGTTTGTGTGTGTGTGCATGAGGGCTATGAGATTATGAGTGCCTACATTTTCTGTCTGTGCAGTGTGTGTGTGTCCGTCTGCATTCACGCCATGCCCCATTCATAGTGTCTCCGTCCAACTTCAGAAGCACAGAGGTGTGAAGAAATAATAACAAAGGACAAGAAAGACACATACACGAGAGAGAAGTCCTCTGCCAGCACCGCAGGCCTCAGTGGTGTGAGTGTTCCTGGCTGGAGGACACTGACAAGCTGTCAATCACGTGTGCCAGACCTTTGCCGTCCCCTTTCTCCCATTGCCAGACAGTCATAGAGCAACGGATAGCAATGGAATAAATCTTGATACGTAACCTCTGGCCACTCTTTTGGACTTTTCTGATGAAAGGCTGAAGTCGTGTCAGTAGTGGCAAACGGATATTGCTTTTGGAGTTACCATTTGTACTTTCACTTCACTGCAGTATTATGAACTACATTTCAACAGGATCCAAGTCGGCTTACCATAGCGGCTCCAGTTTTGCTCCAACAGAGTTCACAGATGATGCAACACTTTCTCCCTGCAGGGCAATATCACAGCAGTAATATATTAATTTGAAAAATCAGGCATTTGATTGGTCCCGTTATCTGATTTATGAGAATAAGGCTGCCCAAAGCTTGAAAATCTTCTCTAATCCATACACCCTCAGACACTGAGGGGATCAAGAAAAAGAATTACCCCTTTCTTTTTCTTTCTTTTTTTTTCTTTTTTCTTTTTTTTTTTTTGAAAAATTGACCATCAGACAGAGTCATTGCTGTGATCGATGTTGCATTCATCCCATGTAGTGGCATACATTTCATCCTCTGGACAGGGGACAAGACTCCTGGGACTACTGTGTCCATGGCTGTAGCACAGGATTGCCCGCTGAGATAAACTGTGTGCAGTCTGTATAAATGCAGACATAGACTGGGTGGCACCAACAAAGATTAATTTAAAATATTACTTCTAAGCAGGGTTTATGAATACTGGGTTTAAAGTGAGTAAATCCAGATTTAAGCAGCAATTAAAAAATGAAATTTAAGCAGCAGAGCTCTGTTGCACAGTTGACCCTTACTCAATCCTTTTGGAACCTTGTTCAGCTTTCTCCTTTCCTGTTTCCTCTACTTAAGGGTGTGCTAGGATTGAAAGGTAAATCAGAATTTGATAAAAGATGTTGCTGGGGGACCTGTAAAAAGTTACGTTCACTATATGTAAAAGAAAAAACACTATCTAACTAGTTGTCTTATCTACGCCAGTCACTAATTGTTAGCTAACTAGCTAACCAGATAGCGAATCTACATCAATCGTTAGCTACCTAGTGACAGCTGATAGCTAATATTAGCAAAACACAAGCTAACTAGCAAGCTAATCTACATCAATTGTTCTTGGTAGTTGCAACATTCAACAGCAAACTGAAGGTGCTTTTCAACATAGACGAGACTAGTATAGCATATCTAGCATATCTACAGGAAAAGAGACCGTTAACAGAAGCTCCACTGAGTACCAAGCTTGCTCAACAGTTAAGGAGCAAAGAGCAGAAAGGGCAGGAAAAGGTGGGGGGTGGGTGGGGTGTTCAATAAAAACTAAGCTACGTACGTTGTTTGCTTGTTAGGTCAGTAGTTAATGAACATTACATTGTTTACTGACAACACGTATTGTTTGCTAGCTTGCTATAAAGTTAGTTGCCTAGTTAGCCTACTCACAGCCTGCTCGACAGAGAAGCTTTAATTTCTCAATTAATTTCTTAATTTCCCCTCTGACAGACAGCAACTGACAGACAAAATGTGAAAGAGAAGAGACACGTCATAAAACTCAATTGAGTTGAGAGTGTTCCTTAAATTTTTTTCGAGGAACTTGATTATTTAGCTCAGTCGATCTCAAAAAGGCACGCTTTTTTCCAATTGTTAAACTTCCACAGGTGTAAGTTTAAAGTTAATACTGGATCACATTTTAAATTGAAATATTAAGTTTTGGTGCAACTTGGTTCAGAGTTAAAGCTTAATTGAAGTTCCAAGAGAGAGACTTCAATTTAATCTCTTAATTTTAAGATAGTTTTAAAGTTTGGTGCAACAGTTAAGCCATGATTTAATCAGGTTGAAAAATTAATCGCTGGGGTGCCTCTGTGGCTCAGTTGGTAGAGCATCTGCCCATGTACTGAAGCTGTCGGTCCTCTGCAGTGGCCGCTGGTTCGGCTCCTGCCTGCAGCCCTTTGCTGCATTGTCAACCCCTCTCCCCCCTCTCCTTCTGCCCCCTCTCCTGTCTGCTCTTCAGCCGTCCCTGTCAAATAAAGTCAGCAAGCCTCGCAAATTTTTTATTTATTTATTTATGTTTTTTAAA
The DNA here is from genome assembly GCA_027495735.1 of Lutjanus campechanus. Classification (NCBI taxonomy): domain Eukaryota; kingdom Metazoa; phylum Chordata; class Actinopteri; order Lutjaniformes; family Lutjanidae; genus Lutjanus; species Lutjanus campechanus. The sequence continues at coordinate 3,355 of JAJHUR010076558.1, read as the reverse complement.
TCGTTGTTGGTGCCACCCAGCCACACAGAATAGTATTTAACCTCAGGAGGTAAAATGAGATTACACCCTGCATAGAAACATATTTTGCAGCACAACAGTGGATAATCACAGACCAGGAGCCAAGATATTGGAAATCTACGCTACTTAACCTACACCTGTTTTCTGTGTCTCTGTGCACATCTTTGCTTACTGATGGTGTATATGGGCTAGACTCTCACTGAATTGTCTAAATGCCTGCCAGGATATCAAATGTTCTCCCTGGGTTCATCCATCACTACAGCTCTGGCCATACACTGGTTCACAAAAGCACACCCACAGTCGGTCAGTGGCCTCCGGGAGTTTTCTAACTGTTGAATCGATCCGGCTGCTCATATTCTTGGTGTCCTTCAGCAACCTTGTGTCTCATCGTTGACTGCAAAAAATGGATCCTTCGGTGGTGAATTAGGTTTCCGATAAAAAAGGGCTTGGGCATTATCAAAGCTTGGAAGTAAACTCTGTGTTACAGTAAGCTCAAACACACTTTCAGTTAGACCGTAAATGACTTTAATAAGAGGGTTGGGCAAGGATGGCGGGGTTTTATTCTGTACTTTTTCTATGCACATCAAAACACCCAGCACGTCAGCAGTGAGATAATCAAACCAAAACAACAACAACAACATTATCATGTTATCCAGGCATCAAAGATGCATTTCTGGGAATACTCAGTACTTTGATTGGGGCTAGGCCGGGTGACAGTGATCTAATAGAGTTCACATTTCTGGCTGGATGGTGGCTTATTCCTGTCTCTGGCTCTGTTGGTTTTGTTTACAGTCACCAAATTTTTCTGACTCTTGTCTATTGACCCCGCTTTGCTTATGTAATCATTTTATCTGCAATACAGCTGCATGTTTAGCAATCACTGTCAGCTTGTATAATAGAGTGCAACCTTAGCTGATCATTCTGAATGCTGATGTGTTTACAGTCTACGCCATCCATTCAGTCTCTTTACCATCAGTGTGTGTTTGTTTGTGAATACGATGATTCAGGGTATTTTTTGCTCAGTTGCTTTGCTTTACCAAGCGAGCTATTGATTTACAAGACAAAAAAACAAAACCTTTACTCTGTCACAGATTTTGACACTCGTCTTCCTTAAATTGATATCAGTGGTAATGATGCAGGAGGGCAGGGGCGAATGAGATGGGAAGTCACTACTGCAGTCCCTGTGCGTTCACTGTCAATGTCAATTACACAGTGTGGCTGCCATCCTGTGGTGGGTTTGTGTAACTACTTCGCAAAAATAAAATGAAGTTGTTTCAGTGGTCGTCTGTCTTCCTTTGAATGCTCCACATTGTGCTTATATTCTTCAAGAACAGGCAGGCAGCACATGTGTTGTGTTAATATGTATTTATTTGTCTTCAGCATTTGAAAACAATACACATACAGACTTGTATTTATGTTTTTGTGATGTTCACTGCCCAGTTTATTAACTAGCCTACTTGAAGCAATACTGATACTGAGTTTTTATTGTGTTATATCAGATCTTGAAAAAGCAACTGAATTTTCAGAAAATCACTGTGAGACTCAATCAGACAGCCTTTCTTTACCATATTTCTTTCCTGCCCTTTGCCTCTGTTACCACCCATACTTGAGAATTTGGACAAACCACCTTCTACCCCCCAAAAAAGAAAGATAAAAAATCAATACCAACACTCTAATTCCAATTTTCTGATGGTTTTTGAGAAAAGACTGATATATATGAAATATATTTATGACATATTTTGTTTTCCTTTAACTTGCTCTGTGCCAGAAAAGCAATTTAAAAATGTATTAAAAGCCTTCAAAATCTAAAACTAAGGATACCTACTGATAACATAAGTAAAGGTAGAAATCAGAAACCCCTCAAATTACAATTTTGTCCCAGTTCTCAAGAATGAGTGTTACATTTCTGCTCCCTGTCTGTCTGTCTGTCTGTCTGTCTGTCTGTCTGTTCCTCCACTTTCTCTTCTCTCATGGGTCGGTCACTCTGCCGATAAAGAGTGGCACATCAGCCAGGTCACTCCACAGCAGCATGACGAAAGGCCGCAGGGCAGAGAAGGACAGGTAGGAGCGAGAGAATGACATACTGCTGGCAGCCCCGGCCTCAACCCCCTCTTCGGTCAGCGTTAAGAAAGCCCTGTGTCTGGCATCATCCAGGACCAACCGCTCTTCAGAGAGGCCACACAGGTTGGCATCCTCGAAGAGTAATGACAGTCCTGGCCAAGAGCAAATTGAGAGAAAAGTGAGTGAAGATGATGGTGGGAAGTAAGTGGATAAGAAAGATACAAGGAGATCAAAGAGCAGATAAGTAGACATTTCACAAATGGAACTAAATGGCTAGGTAATTAAGTAATTCACAAGCTGTGTGGTACTCATTTTGTGGTATAAATAAGTCAAATTTCAGTCTGACAATCAGAAAAAAACTTTAAAGATGAACCAACCTAACTTCTTGATGAGTATGTTCATGTCTGGCTGAACATCCAGCTTGATTTGGGGCAGGGTGACCTCGACATGATGAGCAGTGGTTGTTTTAATTTGTTCTATCATTTGGCGCACAGCGGTGTCCGTCATCTTCTCCTCCAACTGCTGCAGGTCAGTCACCGAGCTGGAGCGAGGCAGCAGGATGTAAAGACTGCTGTCACCTGTGAGAGGAAACCTCGCCACCTGTTGGCAAAGTAAAAAAATGTTTACTGTACAACAGGGGTTTCAAAGTCAAACAAAATGGGCCACCCAGACAGAGCTGAGACTGTCTCTGTCTGTAATGTCAAAAAAAATATTGATAGTTCAACATGAAAAAAGTTGTTTTTGGATTTTATTACACTGCTTTGTTAAAAATTCAATTCTGATTGGCCAATTACAGCATTGGAGGAGCAATAAAATCATTATTAAATTAATATTTTATTTGAAATTATTGATTTATTTTAGGATAATACAGTCAGCGTGAGTCGTAGCAAAATAAACCCTGACAGGATGATGCAAGACTTTAAGAAAGTACATTATCCTTAAGTTTTCACTTCTATCATTACATGGCTTTGTTGATTGATTGATTGATTGATTGATTGATTGATTGATTGATTGATTGATTGATTGATTGATTGATTGGCTGGTGACTCTGAGGAGTACATATTTGGTGTAATTTGCACCTGGAACTTGTGCTGGTTTTAAAGTGCCTTAAAGTGATACTCCACTTTGTGAGAATAAGCCACTCAGTATGTACTCACCACTATGCCAATGTGATGATGGGTGAAGGTCTTCAGTTCACAAAACAATCCTGGAGTTTTAGGAGAAACAGGGTAGCAGCCTCATCCAGTACAATGGCAGTGAATGGTGACCATGGATA
>JAJHUR010076557.1:0-35785 GCA_027495735.1 Lutjanus campechanus | reverse complement strand
AAAGCAGTTACATCTTAATCAAACGGATCTTGCAGAATGAGCTTCTGGTGCACGCTTTGTTGTCACCTTGGAAACAACGTTGCCAATACAGTGTCTTCTACCAAACACAAACAGACAGAGGAAAGTCTCTACCATGAAGAGTAATTTAGTTTGGTGAGTGTTGGTGTTGTATCTTATCCTGTCTGAAAGTGTGAAGCTGTGAGAGAGATCAGGGGGAGGAAACATCCTGTCACTCTTTTCCATTTGTCTCTCTGGGAGCTGCGAGTCTATAAGTTCACCTCAAGGCTGAGTGTAAATCAGCTCGGATTAGGAAGGTGTCCTGTTGAGGGCAGATGGAGTTGCCCTGTTGACTCTGATGTCTGCAGTGACCATGGGCTCTGCAGCACGCCCTCACCCCCACCCCCCAGATGTGGGGGACGGTGCATGACTTGAGCATTCTGCTGAGTCCCCGATGGCTCTTCTTGGACTCTCCATACCTCCTTAACCTGCAACCTGACCCCCTCAACTACTTTAACTGTTGGGGCTTTAAAACCTCCATCTTCCTTTGTCAAAGGCTCAAATGTCTCTCTGTTTTAGAGTTTATGCCCTCTCTGTTGGACGGAGTTACTCTTGTGCTTAAATTCCCTCCACAGCATCATTTGACCTCAAAACACTTGTCCCACGTTGTGTTTTGTCCTTTGTTTGTGCATAATACATTATCTTTTTTCGGTTATTTAACCCAAGGACTGCAATCTAACAACATTTTCATTATCAATTTAATGGTTTATGTTCATTGTTTAAATATAGTCTAATAGTTCTAGTCCCAGTGGAACCTCAGTCAAATTTCTCTTTTCCTGTTTCCTGTACTTACAAATGCTATGTGCTGGTCTTATGTTGAAAAGAAAACACTTTTTTGAAGATGGTTAAAAGCTGTTGCTGGGGGATGTGTAAAAGCAATATATAGTCATAGCTTAAGTTAGATAATGTTAGGGAAAATGCTATTAGATGAGCCAAGCAAGCTCACAATGGATGTAAATAAGCATTTTGCTACAGAGCAAAGCATACAGTACATAAGATACCACCTATTCAGTCCAATGAGAACAGCTCACCTAAAACGACAAAAAGTTTTCTAGTCTCTTAATTTACTGCCTCAATATGCAGCCCACTGTCCTATCTAGGTTTTCTTAATCCATTTTTGAGCAAAAATCTGGCTTGATGTAGATAAGATAGTTAGCGTTTTGTTACTGAGCAGAACCAGGCCAATGAGAATTGCCTGCCTAAAACAAACAAAAAAACATGTTTTCTAGCTTCCGGTTTTACTTCTACGATTTGAGGCGCTTTGCCCTTTCAGGTTCTCTTAATACATCTATGAGCAAAACGCTAGTTAGTTAACAAGTTAGCTAGCTAACAAGCTAGGTAGAGCTGCAATGATTCTGTTTTTTTCACAGCTCTTTTGTATTTAATTTAAAATGTAAGACATGTAAATGCCAACAATTCTCACATTTAAGAGGCTGCAAACAGTGAGTGTTGGTATTTTCTGAACAATTAATCATTTAATCTAAGTTAATGTTGATTTTTTTTTTTGTCAGTCAACTGCTCAGTAGTCCTCTCCCATTTTATTTCTTTCCGTTATGTCTGTGGTCATTGCTTGTATTATCTTCTTTGTAAATGAGATTGATGTGAAAGAGATCTCTAAAAGATTAAAAAAAAAGATTAATAGTGTTTTTGTCTTTTAAGAAGTTTAATTATATTAGGGTTTAATACAGTGGGATTTTTCATTCTGTATCTCCAGTGGCTCTGTTTGGAAACTGTCTGCTGTTGTGGCTCACAAAGGGGGTCTAATGATTGAAGAGATAGTGGTGATAATAGAACCAGTTCATCGGGTTGTGCAGTTGACTGGTGTTGTGTTTTAGCCGGATTTTGCTTCACAGAGCACCAGGGGGCATACGCTGACCCTGCCCACCAGCCATTGTTAGCGATTTTCTGTGAGGAAAAAAATAGCTCAAATGTCAAAGGATGGGAATGGCACAGCACCAAATCAAAACAAAGCACCACATTGAATCCTTTGTCGAGCCAGTCTCAGGTCAAACTGGAGGAGAGAGTGTGTGGGCAACATCGCAACATAACAGGCACCAAGCATTTTTGGCATTTCTGTAGTATTTCACCCCTAAAATGGGCCTGTGAATCCACTGTTTTCTCCCTCTCTCCCATAAAGCGACTTCTTTCTAGCTTCTTATAAACACAGGAAGCGCGAGATTGTATCGCTGTGGGAGAAAGTGAAATTTAATTAGCTAAATTGGGTTAGTTGGCTCAAATTACCCAAATCTAGTAAGAAAGGAAACATCCCCTCTGCTTTTTGCCCTGTCGCAGGAGAAACCTCCCCTCTGTCCCCTCTGTCATTCCAGGCTGTAATTTTAATACCCACATGGAGCTCCACACATCTGCTCACAGTCCCACCTGTATTTGTTTACATTACCTGAGGCTCCAACTGACAAAGAGCAAAACCGTATTAAACATCAAAGTCTTCAGTGTGTCCAATGGCATTTACGGATAGTTTTTTCACTTCTGACTAATGTTTTTATAACTGAAATCTGTTTTAAATCCAATAACAGTGGGCAGGTTTTGACTTTATTTTGCTCTCTCGTCTTTACTAAAATGGATGCACATCTGTGTGTCTGGTCTGCATGTTTTCCAGCAATTCAAAATTACATTACTACAAAAGGGGACGTCTCTCCTCGCCAGTTTGCCCCACAGTTCTACTTTAGTATGCATGACTGACCGAGAAAACAAAGGAAATCAGGCTCTGGGCCGTGACAGATGCTGGAGTAGATATCTGGGCTTATTTTTTAATTTACCCTTCAGGTGTTTACATCAAGATTCAAACCCATGGAACATTATCTGGAGTGTATTAAAGAGATTCACTTAGTGCAATTGGTACTTCTCATTCATGCTTCATTATGGATATGACTAAGAGTCAATCCATTTAATGAACTTAGCATCAGAGTCAGAATCAGATATATTTAAAGGAAGGTTTTCACATACAAGGAATTTGCTGTGGGTATGTTTGTGCATAACAATGAAGCCGGTACCAGAAAATATAAATAAAGATGGAACCTGGAAGTCAAAGTGCATAAATGCAAAATAGAAAAGTCACAATAACATATTTTAAAAAGTATTATAAAACAATATGTATTATATGACAGTTGTTTAAATGAAAGAGCAGTACAGTTTTGTGCACGACTGCACAAAATGTTAACCAAGAAATGTGGAATGAAGTTCAGTATTAGGTTTAAAGAATATTTGCATTGTGCCAGATGGAGTCCAAGAGATGTGTGTTGATGTAATGCATTGATTCAGATGTGTAGACCTTACATTAATGTAACATGTAGAGGGTGGAGTGCAACTTTTTAGTCTTAGATACAGTAAATTAGGTATGCAGCTAATGATTATTTTCATTATAGGTTTATCTACAGATTATTTTCTTTATTAATTGGTTAGTTTGTTTTGTCCCGAATGCCCTGCCTTAAATGAATAAGTAAAAGCACGTTGAATGTGCGATTTTTAAGAACATTTCTGCTTTTTTAATGACTGTCACCAACTAGAGGTTATTTACTGCTCTAGTCTGTGTTTGTAGTCAGCGACCAATGATAATAATAAGGACAATTAAAGGGATCAACCTCTAATGAATTCAATTTGTTTTTTAAACATTGTTTTAAATAAGACTGTGGGTAGTATGCAGTCTTTGTTAAAAGTCCTCAGACACACATAATTTACTAGTGACACATACAGATGGGAGATACTCCTCTCCACTTCCTAATACAACTCTCCTAAAGACTGTTGTTGGTAGAATTTCTCCCAGGAGAGGCCGAGGAGGAGAGGGAGCAGCGTGGGGGTCAAACAAGAGAGAAAATTTACTACTATAAACTACTACTATAAACAGGACACATTCCTGGTGTAATTCTGGACATCTGGTATGCCTGTTGCCTCTCTTGACTCTCCTGCGTGGGATTTATAAAGCAGGTTATGTCAAAGGCTCCATATGTGCGGTTATACTGTAGGACTGTGGTAGCTTTGACAGGCGTTACATTTTTGCATTTTTTACATTTTTTAAGGGCTTTTCATTGCTTTTCCATCAACTGTTTAAAGTTGTTGCATGTGTTTGTGTGTTTTTTAATGTGAAATTATTAGTCGGCTCCAAAAAATAAATTCCTTACGTCTGTTCTCAGTCCTCTTTAGACAACATGATTCATGATGTGCTGATAGAGTGAGCAATGTGGAAAACTAATTTTAAAATACTCACATGTGATATTCTACCCATACCAGTGACTGTGTGGTTGCCATAGGAACAAGTATATGTTATTTTCCATCTATCAAACACTTCTCTGGTAGCAAAATGCCAGTGTGAGCGTCACATCTGGCCTGAGATGGGTTAACAGGGTGTTGCGTTTTATGCGGCAGGCTGAGTTATAGCTGCAGGTTAAAAGTCAAGCTGACAGGCCGTTTGTGGCTGGGCTTACAGGGTCTTGTTGATACGGGTGTAAATGAGGGTTCCCAGTGCAAACAATCCCTCATGTGTCTCTTCAAAGAGAAACGCTGAGGCGATCAGTTTCAGGGGCTGGCGAGCTCCCTCATATTGTTGTGCTGCTTCCTCATTTTTAAGATTTCTGTGTCAATCTCTGTTTACAAGCTCTTGGCCCGGTCAAGGAAGCTGTTAGTCAAAAACTTGTCGTATAGTTTGTGTTATTTTTTTTACAGTCGTCACAAGGACATAAAACGCTTCAGTGGGCTGGTCTCCAAACACAAATTAGAGCATTTAGAGTTTAATTTGAGCCACAGTTAAACTGGCGGCCTCAGGACGTCTCAAGTGTTTTTATGGCTGGATTAAATGACTGGTCTAGTAATAGGTCCGCAGTGTGAGAGTGGCCTGTTGTGGTTAAAAGCAAAGTGTTGCCTGAATGATAGGGGGACTCGGGAGTGCAGAGGAGATGCGGATCATCTCCTGCAGCAGGATGCTGAGAGTCAACACAGGAAGTGAGGTCATAGTGTAAGTCCCCAAACTTTCAGCGGAGCTCTGCTGTTGGCGCCAGTCACTGACACCCACTCAGTCACAGCAGTTAGAAATAGTCATGTAAGGAAAATAAAAGGGAAATGTGTGGTTGTGAATGAAACTAATGCTCACATTTTATATTTTCAGAATTCTATGAACCTGCCTCCAGACAAAGCCCGGCTGCTCCGACAGTACGACAATGAGAAGAAATGGGACCTGATTTGTGACCAGGTGAATTAATAAACTCTATTCATAAATGACCAAACCAGTTTTCACAAAGTAGACACACCTGCCATCATCAGCAAACACACACTACAATGCTCACTCTGTTTGTTGTGTCCTCAGGAGAGGTTTCAGGTGAAGAACCCGCCTCACACCTACATCCAGAAGCTACGAGGATACTTAGACCCTGGAGTCACACGAAAGGTGGGACGAACAAATGACCTTTCACTTAAAGGGGAACTCCACCGATCACACACACCAGACGAAACTGTTGAGCTCATGTTTTTATTTGCTCTGGCAGATGTGTCAGGCCAGTGGCCACACTTTCATTCAGACAGAATTCCACCAGCCTTTTAATAAGGCCAGTCACAACCATTTATTTAATATTAGGGTGGACCAATGGACGATGTCATTATCCATTGTGATGACCAACTGTCACCGTCCACTGATCCCATTACCATCTTAACCTTGTGACTTAAAAGCCGTCTGTATTTGAGGTAGTGTGTGCCCTCAGCATTGCCATAGAGTTGTTGCCAAAGTCCCATTTTTGACATTTAAGAGAACAAATAGAAGGATGCTGTTGCTGCTGTACATTGCACTGTTTCCATGCTATGTTTATTATTTTCTTTTTAAACACAACTAAGTTAGAGACATATGGTGCTGAGACAAAGATCCTTTTAGACTTAGCAACGGTATCATCGTCCACTGCAGTGTTTGGCTGTGGATATCATCATATGCCAATTTGGTAGACATGAACCCAACCCTACCTTAATATGGGTTCTATTCTGTGATTTCTCACCTAAAATGTTTTCAGAAACATATTTTAGTGTACTGTTTAGCTGTAGTACAAGAAAAGTTGTAACGAGGCAGCTGTCATTCTGTGCTCTGCTTGGAAACCACACACTTGCTCTAGATACGACCTTTCATGTTCTTCACAAGTTTCGTGGCCACCATAGGTTCTCCTAAATGTTTGGAGGGAGAGGTTGATGCAATCTGCAAGCTCACTGCTAGGTGCTGCTAAATCCTACACACTTGTCCTTTAAACTGCCCATTGTGATGTGTCTTTTGGTGGAGTTCTCTTTCAAAAAGAACTTGTAATCTTCCATTGCTTACCAAGTTACACAATGATACATTTGCAGTAAAACTCTGCTTTCATTATATGTTGCAGAAGTTTCGCAGGCGGGTGCAGGAATCCACCAAAGTCTTGAGGGAGCTGGAGATCTCACTGAGGACAAACCACATTGGGTAATCAATACTCATCTCTCCCATTTCTCTGGTGAATTACACACATCCAGCTATTTATCGGTGCATGAAGGTTAAGGAAACCACATTATTGTTTGTGAAGAATAGTCCTTTCTGTGCTCTTGCTGCTGCTGCAGGGACTCAGAGCTCTCTCTGGTGCCCAGATATCCCTCATTGTTCTAACTTGCCAAGCTCTGCAGCTCCACTTCATAGAGCTGGTCCTCATAATGCCCAGATGGTAGCCATTGTGCTGCTGCCTCGTCCACTCCCCCATCACACAGAGCAGGAAGCTTTGTTGTGTATGCCAGAGGGACAGGAAGCCTGGCTGACCAATGCTGAACCCAGTGAACAGCACAAACACACACACAAGTATACTTTATGTTTACACATTTCTCACATTTTCAAAGCAAACAATCCTTTTGTATTATTTTGTGATATTTTGTAACAGACAATAGGCATTCAGTGCAGTTCACTATACACCCACTGTGCATGTGGGTGTTGTGTTAAGCCTTTATCTCCAGTGTTGCAGACATGATCCTTGACTTTTATAATCCGATGTCACTTCCACATAAAAAATGTGCTGCAGGGACTTGTTGCCACTGAATTCCCAAACCAAAAGCAGCCTGTAATAAAAAGGCTTTTATTTTCCATAGCATTCATTGACCTCCAAGAATAACTCATATTCCATTATACCTCATCAATAAAGGTCCGTTTCAATGCATTTCCCAGAAAGACTCACGGGCAAAGAGAAAAAAGAAAGAAAGCTATTTTCAGAAGACTTTTTGTGGGTGGGATTAAGTGTAACAGATGCTGGTTTATTGTGTGTGTCTGAATCCTGGTCCCTTTCTGATGTGTTATTCCTGAGATTGCCAAGAAAATCTGAAATAGCAACTGGTTTGGAGAGGAGAAGAAGAAGAGGGAGGGAGAGAGGAAGGAGTGAGGGGTCAGAGGAAAGGAGGGAGAAAGGGGAGAGGGGAGGAGGGGGTAGGTAGACAGGAAACTGATGATCAAGCCCGCCTCCTTGTCCACCCCCTCCTCCTTCACTTCTTCTTACTTCTTACTGCTTTGTTTGCTTTCCTCTGTTCTTCTCCTCACCTCTCTTCCCTTTCTCCCCCTCCCTCCCGCCCGCCCTGCGCTACTTTGAGGCCCTTGATTGCTTTCCTGCCTGACTCGCTATTGGCCGACTTGCAGTCCATCATCGTATCCAGCACTTCAGGACTATTTTAAGAACCTTTTACCCCAATCCTGTCCCCCCTGGAGTTCCCTGAAGATGTAGGGAGGAGGTGAAGGGGGTCTGTCTGTGGGGGAGGCAGGCAGACTAAATACTGTCGACTGTCAGGGGTTCGACCTGAGCCCGGCTCCTTTAGCCATATGCCCTCCACATTCTTTCTCTCATCGCAATGGGAATTGCTTTGTTTGGAGTTGTTTCTCTCTCCTGAAAACTTGAGTTAAATGTGGAGGAAATCTGAAGCCTTTCTCTGGTTTACTTTCCACAACATTCCTGCCAAGTTCTTTCATAGTCAGGGGAGGGGAGACCCCCTTCAGAGCTGCCTTAAAGGATACTAATTCTGGTTTATCACAACTTTGGTCTTATTTTTGTAGTTTTGGTTATCATTTTTATCAGTTATGATAACGTTGTACTCAGTCAGTGCTGAGATATTGGAACATGGTGATGAAAGCTGCAATGATTAGCTGACAACCGATTAGTCAGTCGGAAATTTTTAACAATCACTTTATTATTTCAGTAATTTTTCAAGCAAAAATGTCAAACGTTTGCTTGTTCCAGTTTCTCAAACGTGAGAATTTGCTGCTTTTCTTTGTTATTTATGATACTAAATGAAGAGTATTTGGGTTTTGGACTGTTGGCTGAACAAAAGAAGCTATTTAAAAATGTCACTTTGGGCTCTGGGAATTGGGAATTTTCACAGTTTTTGACATTTTATGCAGACTAAATGATTAACATATTATCTAATGGTGACCACAATAAGTCAGACAGAGAAAAAAAAGCCAAATTATCAGAGACTGTTGGTCTGTTTGATTGCCTGTGGTTAAGGAATACATTTTTAGTATTAATTCACCAGAGGATGGAGTATCTTGGTTTTCTTCCACAGTTGTCTGCACCACTTAACCAAGACTTCCTGGATTTTTTATTGTAGAAAACAAAAGCTCACTACAGTATCCTAGAACATGTAATTAAATGTTGTTTTGTCCTACCAACAGTCCAAAATCCAAAATGATTCGGTTTATTATTATGTAAGCACCAGAAAAGCACCAAGAAAAGCATCACATCCTCACTTTTGAGAACCTAGAACCATTTTTGTTTGAAAATGTACTTTAACGATTGATCGATTCTCAAAATAGTTATTTTCTTTGATCAACCAATCGTCGTAGCTTGACAGTGAAGCCTAGTTTAAGCATTTACATTATCAAGGAAGTCTGGGGGGGGGGGTGTACTCTTACGGTATATGTACATACTTATTCATGCATGCAAATCTGTGTGAACATGCATATCTAAACATATAACATTAATACACATCCACTCGTCTAAATATACCTCCATCATTTCACTTGCAGTATTTACCCCGTCTTCTTTCAAAACTGTCAGTGTTGCCTCTGATGTTGATGCTTGATGCTTTATATTTGCTTTTCAGTTTTTTTATTTGTCTTTATTTGAGTTTCCAGTTTGCGTCCAGTTTCTTGCTTTAAAAATTTTTTTTTTTTTTAATATTCTAAGTAAATGTTTGCCCCTTTGATTCATTATTTCAGGAGTCATTAGATTTAATAAGTCAAATAATTATTAGTGATAGAATGCTTGGCTGAAACAAGAATCCTTTAGGTCAGTGGTTCTCAAACTGTGAGGTGGGGCCCACTTGTGGGGCATAGAACCTCTGCAGGTGTGGTGTGGATGACCAGGGGAAAAATATGGAGGGAAATTAAGTTGAATGAATATGATTTATGTGGGGAAATAAACAAACAAGAATTTGCTAATGCTATCATACTGACCTTTACATAACAAAAACTTTAAAACTTTAGATCATTTTTTAGCATTTTGACTCCCCTCCCCGTTATTGTTAATGATTGATCAACAGTTGTGGGGTGTGGAGTTTGAACTGTTTTTGGGCTTTTGAAGGGAGGGAACATGCCAAAAAAGTTTGAGAACCTCTTCTTTAGGTACATTAATATCCATATTCTCTCTGTGTCTCTTTGTCTCCATTAATGGTTAAAATGCAGTCCTGAAGGATGAAGGATGAGGGTGTGTTCTTGATGTGTTGCCCTGTTAACCCCTCTCTGTTCCCATGCGTCACAGGTGGGTCAGGGAGTTCCTCAATGATGAGAACAGAGGTCTTGACGTCCTGGTGGAGTACCTCTCCTTTGCCCAGTGTGCTGTCATGTGAGTATTTTTGCACACATACACGCACACATCTCTCATGACCGGAGCCAAAACCTTTCCTAAGGAACTGGGTTGGGCAGTCAGTGGATCCAGCTGCTGAGTTAACATGTTGTATCCTGTAGAGCCTGTAATAAACTGCTTGTGCATCTAAAAATTGCATTCTTTGGATGTGTTTGTATGCCCTGTTGCGTATTTGGCAGACTGAATGTGTTTCTGGACAGATGCTCTGTGGTGTAGTGCTGGGCTATACCTTGCCTGAATGGGAGAGGATCTTTGTGCTGAGCTTTATCATGCAGCTTGATGACAGTTCTTGTGATAACCCCTTGCTCTGTACCAAGCTGCCTTGCTAACCTAACCTCCCCCTTGCCTCTCGTCTACACCCCCCTTGTGCCTCTATGTCGGCTTGTCTGTCTGTCTGTCTGTGGCCCAGGTTGGATTTTGAGGGGCTGGAGAATGGGGAGGATGGCTACTTGGACAAGGCTAAATCTTGGAGCAGGTCCATAGAGGATCTGCATCATAGTACGCAACCCTTCTGCAACACACTGGTGCGCTCTGCCCGCCAGTCTGTCCTCCGGTACGTATGGCTAAGCTAGCTTCCCCGCTGTTATCTATCCCTGTTGTTGCCTTGCTCTGCTAACCTTGAATGCTATGAACATGTATTAGCATGCAAGCAAGTTGTCATGGTGCTGTTTTGTTTCAGGATGATGCCTGAATGGCTGATCTCTTGACCTCAGGGCGCTGTATCAGAGATAGAAACTAAAGTCTTTGACCTTTTGTGCTAGGAGTCTCTCTCATCTGTCCAGATGTGCATCTGCACTGTCTTCAGATGAGAACCAGCTGTGAGCTGCAGCATATGTTGGACAGTTATGGCTCACTTCTTCATCACTGAACCACACACAGACAGGAGAAGAGATGCAAGACATAAAGTCTGACAGGAGTAAATAAACATTATTAGAGTGAACAGGAAAATAACTTTCAGGCTAGTTTGGATTTTTGTATGAGGTACTTATCCATAATCAGTGCATTACCTACAGGAAGTACTGGTGTAGGAAGTTAAGCAATGTACCACTGTGGACAGGGTCAGCAGCAAAACATATTTTAGCCACCTAAAAAATCTATGTCAGATTACATGTACTCTATATTTAGAATATTTTCAACGTTTTACGTGCCATAAGGCAGCCTTGATGGGAAACTGGCATGATATAAGCTAAATATCGCTCTCTCCAAAGCCACCAGACTCCCTTGACAAAAAAATTAATTTTAGCTTGCAGAACATGGGCGTCACTGGTCTACCACTGCCTTGATCAGTTAGTTTGTTTGTGTTATTGTGTGACTTAGGTGTTTTAAAGGGTTATCTACGGAAGCCACACAGTAACACAAACTAACTAACCGATCAGCAGTAGACCAGCAACTTCTGTGTTCTGCGTGGCAAAGTGACTTTGCCGCTGATGATGATAAAGATGATGATGATTGAATGATTTTGCCAAAGAAATCTGGCTGATTTGTAGAGAGCACTTCGTTTCACATCTGAAAAGGCTGTCTTATGGCAAGGTAAAGCAGTACCTTTTTAGGTAGCTAAAATCTGTTTTGCTGCTGACCCTGTCTGCAGCAGGCCTCCACTGAAGAAGTATCTCATACAACTCCACTTTAAAAGATGCAAACTGTCCCTTTAAGATTATCGCTGAATCTGTGTAACTATGTAGTTTTACCTTAAAAAATGTATGAGTCAGAAATGCTGGATCACGAGACAATGTACAAACCATTTATAAACTGCACAAGAAAAGTAATATGTGCACATGATGACTGTGCACCACAGTTACATAATAGCCATCAGTGTGCTTAAACCTCGGTCTGTTGACAGCAGCAAGGAAACCAGGCATCTCCCATAATGCATCTGTAACCTCAAAAGCCATCAAAGTTTTTTCTGTCAAGCCTCGTTCTCTGTAATTTTCTCTCTCTGCCTCTCTCTATGTAACACACTCATATAAATACCAGATAAACTTCAGGAATAAATGAAACAAGCATGGGTTAAACTTCAAATTTAAAGTGAAAATGCTGAATCTCCACCAGATATTAACTTCTGCCATCTGTTGCAGCTACGGGACACTTTCCAACAGCAAAACCATCAAGAACTCCCGCCTCGTGAGCCAAAAAGATGATGTGCACGTGTGCATCATGTGCTTGAGAGCGATCATGAACTATCAGGTACCAAACAGTGAAGACAACACTGCTGTAGAGGCTTACACAACACAGTCTGACACAGATAAGTGTTAGAAATGTGAGGATTATGTGTTTCCTGTGCAGTCAAATATGCATTCAGGTTTTTTGACCACATCCTGTTCTCTCTCTCTCTCTCTTCTTCATGCAGTATGGCTTCAATATGGTTATGTCTCACGCACACGCAGTCAATGAAATTGCTCTCAGCTTGAACAATAAGAACTCACGGTAAGATCTGAGGCCCCCATCTCCATAGACGCAGGGCTGGGTCAAACAATAGGGGAAACCCTGCAGCCAGTTCACATGATATGCCCCTCATTCTCTATGGGGCTCAGCTTCCCTCTGAAGTTGGGGATCAGAGACGTATATACATGCTGTTAAAGGAATGTTTACTAAAGGAAGATTAGTGGTAAACCGCCAGGGCTGATCACTTCATAATGAAGGCGAGGAGGGAAAACACTTAAAAAGCTGTAAAGACCTCCCCTCGCTTCAGACTTCAGTGTGGATTATAGGTTTCAACTCCTGTATGTTGATGTATTTATGTATTAGCTTTGAGGACAAACATTTTAGCATAAATATTGTGCATTTCCCATTTACAGGGACAATCACCCTAAAATCAAAAATACATCTAGTTTGTGAGTTCCCAGGTTTTGAAAATTTTGGCTGTTGTGATGTCCGCCTTCTCTCCATTGTAATGAAACTTGATGACACTCAGCCTATTGTGCTCAAAGCACCGGGAAAAAAAAAAGATCCACAGACCATGTTGTGAACAGTTTCATGCAGGAACTATTTTCTTTCTAACAAGCTACACTCACCAATCATATCACGATGCAGAAGGAAGCGTGCATCTACTCACGGATGAGAGGCTCATGCTTGTGACAGTGACGGATGTAAACATTAATGACGTCCTCCCTGACTGAGCTGTAACGTTAGCACCACTGAGCTAGCTTGCACCCCAGCCAACACATAACATTCCCATAACATTTCCGTAACGTTCAGGTTTTGAATTGGGAACACACCGTCGACATTCTAAGAAGGTTGTGCATATATTTTTGTTCAACATAACATTCTCCAAACAGTTTTATAACCACACGACACACACAAGTAATGTAATGAAACGTTAAACTAACCATCACAGAATGTAACCTTGACGGTAGAAAAACTTCATGTTCATGTAAGAATATTAACGGAAAATGCAACTAAACTGCTCACAACAAGGTTTGTGGATTTTCTTGAATAACCAGTGTCATGACTTGTCTAAAGAGACACCGGTGTTGAGTTTTGCAATTGTGTTTTTTTGTCACTTTGAGCACCACAAGCTGAGTGCCATCTAGTTAATTTTTATTTAAGAGAAGGCAGACATCTCTGTGGCTGATATCTCCAAAACATGGCAACTCCCACCAGAACAATCTATATGGATAAAGAGCACTACAGGTCAGGGGAAAAATATGATTTATGATTTGGGGTGAACTGTCCCTTTAATTTGAGAGCGAGTTAGTGTGTGCAGTTGAATTTTATCCAGCTATGTTGTCTTTATGTTGTCTTAACGAGTGTCTCCTGTACTTCCAGGACGAAAGCTTTGGTCCTTGAGCTGCTGGCTGCCGTCTGTCTAGTCCGAGGAGGTCACGAGATCATCCTGTCAGCGTTTGACAACTTCAAAGAGGTACCAAACATCATTAAAACATTTAATAATATTAGAAGCATTTACTACCCAAGGTTTCACTCTTTAGAAATTGGTGGTAATACATGGCTATCCCTGTGAAAAAAAGATCTAACCAACATTAATTAAACTGCCATCATTCCCCACATCACTGGTGTGCATGAGAGCATAAAGAGCTGGTGTAGAGGGATGAAAAGTTGAGGAGGTCTGGGAGTTTTCATGTCTACTGAGGTTGTAAGCAAAGCTCTACGGTGGCCTGTCTGAGGTCATTAGTCTCATTAAGACACCATATGTGAGCCAACCTTGAACAATGATAAGCATCAACTCCCTGATGGGAGCCAGTCGACCACAAAGGTTTGCTTAGCCTCTCGGTTTCTGCCTGCACAGTCATCTAAACACCGGAACAAGACAATTACCTCGCAGTCGAAGAGCCCCAGAGAGACGCAGCAGCTAATCAACCCACCAGTCAAAACACGATGGTATTTCTGTAGTGGTATTTGTTAAAATGATACATTAATACAAGGCGACAGGTCTTTGAAATCTCACAAGATGGCCACCTATGGTCTTCAGCCACGGCTGGACCAGCAATCACGTGTTCAGTCCACAACTACTATTTCTGGTTAGAATAGTCAGAAATGGGCATGGATTTTTGCAGCACTGGAAAAACCCTGTGTTTTTCCTTTTCCCCTTCCAGCTTATTTTTGTGTAGGAAACTGGCTAAATAAATCTGTCCCATGTCTTTATCTTTTGCTGGCTTCCCTTCCCATGAATTATGATAATAAGCAGAGGTTGTTGTTGCAAATGGAGGAAGCTTTCCTCTGTTTACATACAGTAAAAACTCTTGGGGTGGATTATGTTTGATCCTGGAATGTGTTTAATCATAACAAAATACTTTAGTATGCTATGATTTGTCCAATGAATTAATGTAATACAGTAGATACACAGAGCACTTTAGGGGACCTATTATTATACAATTATTGCATCAACTCAAGACACAACAGAGTAATAAGCACTGAGGATATATGATCTTGTTGACAAGTAGAAATAAATAATAATATGAGTAGTAAATTGCAGGGGAAATGGAAAATATAAGGAAAAAAATGACAGTGCTCAGTGATCTTGTGATGATATAAACCAACTTTTTTTTACCAGTACTGTAGGAGTTTTGTGCAATCCCAAAATAAAAGGGTAAAGTCCCCTGGGATAAAGTCACCAACATAAATCAGATTAATCATTACATAAGACGAGAAGTTTGAATGTTGGGCTTTTTGTCTGTCAGGGGTGTCAACCTCATTTTAGTCAATGGGCCACATACGGCCCAATTTGATCTCAAGTGGGTCAGACCAGTAAAACCATTGCACAATGACCTATTTATAAAAACACCTGCAATTTTCCACTTTTTTTTAGTGTGAACAAGTACATTGTGACAATGTTCACAACTAATGAACCATTTACAAAAGATGATGATCAACCTGAGATCACTTTGGAAAATGAGTGTAATTTCAACAGTGTCTCAGTTTTTCCACGTTCAGTCAGTCTACTGTCGTCACATATGCATGACAATGTATAGATCACATGTTCAAACAGCTTGTCGAGCTCTAGAAATTCTTTATATTTTCCATTTTCATTTTAAATTTCCTACTCCTGCTGACTGCTCTGCAATGTTTTATACTTTTTAATGTCATCCACTGGGCCAGACTGGACCTTTTGGTGGGCCAGTTCTAGCCCGTGGGCCACATATTTGACACCCCTGATCTGTCCCTTTTCAAAAGTTTGCTCCCACATTTTATCTTAAATTTTATGATCATATATTAGTTTTTTTTCCTCAAACTCTTGGCAAACAAGACTAAATATTAAACCGGAATAAAGTATTTCTGTATCTTTTGGATTTTAGGTTTGTAAGGAGAAGCATCGCTTTGAGAGATTGATGGATTACTTCCGCTGTGAGGAGGGAAACATCGACTACATGGTAACATGAGCTTTGTAGTATAGAGTGAATTTAAATGTACATTACTGAGCCTTAACCTGTTTTTGATTATATTAAGGATATGATGTTTACATACAACATAAAAAACTAGTTAGTCCTATCCCTGTATACATAATCATAACAGTAGGCTGGAGTGTGTTTACATGCACACTAGTGTATTGGTTTTGATCTTATTCAGGATATGATGTTTACATGGAACATGAGAAACCTGGTTATTCATACCCCTGCATACATGATTCTAACACTATCCAGGTTTCTGATCACCTGTGTGCAGTTGTATCTTCGTATCTCACTATCTTAACCACCCTGTTCTGTAGTGACAAAGAATGTTTACATGCTACAGTATTCTGGTTTCTATTGGAGTTCTCCAGGTAGCATATCCAGGTTTCTGAAACTTTTACATGAGCAAAACATACCAAGGATTCTCCAGAAACCTGATCATGACCAAGATACGAGTATATGTAAATGCAGTCACAGATATGTGGAATGCGTGTTCATCCAATGAAAGATATTTGGACATAAATCTGTCTCTGCCTGTGGTCCAGGTTGCATGTATGCAGTTCATCAACATTGTGGTCCACTCAGTTGAGGACATGAACTTCAGAGTCCATCTGCAGTATGAGTTCACCAAGCTGGGACTGGACGATTACCTGGAGGTAAAGTGACGATGCTAAAGATGAAAACACACCCTGGAGCGGAGGCTATTAGTACTACAGTATTAGTGTGTGCAGAGTCTCACTAATACTGATTCACTCTCCCTCATGTCAGAAATGCAAACACACGGAGAGTGACAAGCTGTCGGTGCAGATCCAGGCCTACCTGGATAACGTGTTTGACGTGGGTGGTCTGCTGGAGGATGCTGAGACGAAGAATGCAGCCCTGGAGAAGGTGGAGGAGCTGGAGGAGCACCTGTCCCATGTAAGTGCACCTACACCACCCAGTCTGGACCACCAACACTGCTCTCCAGGGCTCATTTATGAGATTGTTGTGGTACACCAGCCATGTACTTAAGTCGGCTGTTTCTACGTGGTGATTAGAAATTTACTCAGTGTTTGCATTTCACAAGTGGTTCAGAATAATTATGGGGTGGAGAACACTGGAAAGTCCTGCGCGTGAAACAATCTTAATATTGTTCTTGTGTTTGGCTCATTATTTCTGGGCAGTCGCCTCCGTATCCCACGCTGCTGTGCAAAAGACCTTCTTCACATTGGAAAAGGTCGTAGGCAGCCCCTGACATCACTCGAGGAATTTCATAACAAACTCTGCTCTCAGGGGTCAGGAATGATGGGGGCAGATGAGGGTGAAGATTCCCCAAGAATTCCTGTGCAACATGTGTAATCTGTTCAAAAACAAAAGTAAAAGCTGTGTCATGCTGATGCTGCGTCATGCTGCTGGGTATATCTTATTTCTTATTGATGATGCACAGCGTGCAAGGGGGAGGGAGTGGAGCTGGGAGAGATGCCTCAGCTGTGGATCAATTCTTGAAATCACCACCACTCATCTCTGCCGCTCTGTCGGTCTTCTCTCCCAGGTGACGGAGAAGCTGCTGGAGGTGGAGAATGAGACAATGATGAAAGTAGCAGATCTGGAGAAGCTGCTCCTTCAGAAAGACAAGGACCTGCAAGTCATACGGGTAAGGAGAAAGGCTTCACTTCACCTCTCTGTGTTAGCCGAGATCACTTTCAGATGCTTGTAGCTAAATTGCTGTGATAGCAAATTAGGTCAGCAGGAAACAGGATGTTTCTTTTGCTTGTAGAGTCATTGTGTTATGCTCTCTATCACCCCCTGGTGGCTGCTCAGGAGACCTACGAGTCAACCAACAGCCAGGTCAACACCCTGAGGAGGGTGATCAAGGAGAAGGACGCTGCCTTCCAGAGGCACTTCAACATTGAGAGGCGGCTGCTGGAGCTTGAGCAGCAGGGCACCATCCGTCTGCACAAGAAGCCTGATGGAGACATCTCCATCGAGCCACTGGGAGTCAGCGGTGGCAGCCTCTCGATCCCGCTGGGAGACATCGGGGGGCTCTCTTTGGGCTCAACAGCTGGTTTAACAGAAGCAGGAGGACCAGACACCAGTTTACCACCAGCCAGCGAAGCTCCTCCACCTCCTCCTCCACCTCCACCGCCTCCTCCTCCTCTCCCCTCTGCCTCAGGTGATAGATCGTGACTCACAGTGATTATGTCTGGTGACACATATATGTGAAAGTTGACTGTGCTCGGCTGCAGACCCTGAGAGGAGGTCTATTTTCAGTTCCCCCTCTTTGTTCATGCGTGCCAAGCCAGGTGATGGGTCACAGCAGTGTTCTTCAGGCCCAGACAGGAAAGGGAAATACAAAGCTTGTTTCCTTTGTGTGTGAGTGTGCACCAGGCTGTGGCACAGGAGACACAGCAGCGACTATTTGAGAAGAGCATAGAATATCAGATACAGAGGTTAAAAAACATATAACGCAGACTACTAATGATTTAGGTAAAATATGAAGAGAATAATAAAAGATTACACAACGCACAAGATCAAAATGATAATGTAGAATTGATAAAATTAATTAAAAAATGAATAAATAAAATCTGAAATGAACTTCACAATATGGTACACAAACGTGATATTTACTAAGGAACAAGTAAGGAATGAATCAGGATCAGCCTCAAAGTTAATGAATTGTTAATGAGTAATTCCTGAATAACTGTGATTCAAAGACTGTATAGTAAACAACGATGAGTAAACTAGAGAACAGACTGGGAGATACTACATGAATGAATCATTAGATAATGATTAATTGGCCCTAACCTCTGGAATGCTCTTCCTCAGGGGCTACACCAGTGCACCTCTGTTGTTTCTTTTCAAGAAACTCGCCTTTTTAGACGAGCTTCTCCTGGTGCTTCGTAATGTGTTTATTCTGTATGTGCTCTTTATATCAGTATATGTACTTCATCACTGTTGTTGTTGCTCAGTTATCATTATTGTATCATTTTCTTTATCATATATTGGCTGTCCTGTCTATTGTTAAGTGTCCTTGGGTGTCTTCTTATTCTTATTCTTATTCTTATTCTTATTCTTATTCTTATTCTTATTCTTATTCTTGGTCTTCTTCTAAATATCTGTGAATTGACATTCTGGCCATTTTCTTCATGAGTCGTTCCTGATGAACTCTGAACCAGCTGCTGAGTAGCACAAACTAGTGACAACTCGTTATTATTTACCAATTATTTAATCATTAGTCCCTCTTTCTGTGTCCTGTCAGGTAAAGTGATACATGATACTGAGTAGTTACTAAGTAGCCCCTCATTACTTCATGATATGGGACTACTGAAAGACTCAGTAAGTACTCAGTATCATGTATCACTTAACTTGATGGGACACAAAAAGAGTAGGTAATGATTGAATGATAAGTTATTAATGAGTCAGCTGCTGGTTCGGAGTTAATCAGGAACAACTAATGAAGAAAGTGGTCAGTGTGTCCATTCACAGACATCAAAATCACAATCGCTCATTAACGTTTCATTCCTCACTTGTTTCTTAGTAAATATCACATTCTTGTGTCCCGTATTGTAAAGAGTCACCAAATGATTTCTTGTATATTAATTACAGGTCCAAACATACCAGTCCCGCCACCGCCACCTCCTCTCGCTCCACCTCTGCCAGATGCTTCTCCCTCTGTTATCCTGAGTGTGGGTCTCTCAGGTAAGAGCTGATACAACATAACATACTTTTGTCATGCACTTTTGTACTTAGCATAGCATATACTTAGCTTAGCATATTCACATTTTATTCCACTACAGGCAGTAGAGCGAAATATAACAGTTTTATATGATTTATTTAATCCTTGACTACAGCTATCAGAATCAAGAAGCCCATCAAGACCAAGTTCCGCCTGCCTGTGTTTAACTGGACGGCCTTGAAGCCTAACCAGATCAATGGCACAGTCTTCAATGAGATTGATGATGAACGTGTACTAGAGGTAAGTCAAGTAGATAAAAATGGGAAAAATCTCTAGATCATTAAATATTCATGACTATAAACAAACAGCAAAGTTCAAGTTTAAACAAATATATATCCATATATAGTATTTGTTAAAAGTTTAACACTCAAAAGCTCAGGTACACTGCGTCATCCAGACTGTTCAGGTGTAGTTTAATCAGATGTGATTGACAGTGCTGGTAGCATAAACAGCGACCCACCAACTGTTATCACATTTTGATTCATATGTTTGATTCATATTTTTCTAAATCATATCACCTTTTTCCAAGTGAGCCTAGCCCACATCAGACCAGTGGAAAGAGTTCAGAGAAAAATGAAAATACTGTTATCTCTCATGTGAAATGACCAAAACTGACAGAATCTGCATTGCTCAGAGTGATAAGCTTTTAGCGCTTTGTAATGGGATAGTTCACCCAAAAATGAAAGTCATTGTCCACAAAACACTACTAAAGTTTCACAAGAAAACAGCATCACAGAGTCTCACAAATAACTGAAGTGAATGGTGACCAGTTTTCAAACTGAAAAAAAAGCAACAGAAAAAAAAAAACAGAGTGCCTCCATACTGCTCATCTGGTGTAATCCAAGTCTCCTAAATCCCCAACATGCCGTTCACTTGCACATGCACACCGTCACACCACACACACAGTTCAGATGATGTGCACGCACCAAGCTAAGGATCTACAGTGAAGATTTTAGCTAAAAACATTGTATAAATGATGCCTTTCAAGTCATCTTGGTATGTTGGGGCTTTAGGAGACTACACTGAAAAACCAGTTGAGTAAAACTGTCACTTGTATGCAGGAGCTGGATCTGGAGAGGTTTGAGGAGCTGTTTAAGACCAGAGCCCAGGGTCCAATTGTGGATCTTTCGTGCACAAAGAGCAAAGTAGCCCAGAAGGCAGTAAACAAAGTCACCCTGCTGGATGCAAATCGTTCCAAGAACTTAGCCATCACACTGCGAAAGGCTAACAAGACCACAGAAGAGATCTGCAGAGCAATAGAGAAGTATGCACTTTTCTTGCACTTGAAATGCTTTGTAAACCATAGATAAGATAGAGGAAGTTACAATTACGTGTTGTGTTTACTCAGATTTGACCTCAAAGCCTTACCTGTCGACTTTGTGGAGTGCCTGATGCGTTTCCTGCCCACGGAGGCAGAGGTGAAGGTGCTGCGTCAGTACGAGCGTGAGCGGCGTCCTCTGGACCAGTTAGCAGAGGAGGATCGCTTCATGTGTATGTTCAGCAAGATTGAGAGGCTCACACAGAGAATGAACATCATCACCTTTGTGGGGAACTTTGCTGACAATGTCAACATGCTCACACCGCAACTCAATGCAATCATTGCTGCTTCCGGCTCAGTGAAATCTGCACCAAAGTTAAAGAGAATGCTTGAGGTAAGAGACGTTTACTTGTTTTTGTATCAGCTGCCAGGATCTGCTCAGAGACATGAACATTTGGTCTAGGGGTATGATTCTCACTTTGGGTACTAGAGGTCCTGGGCCCATATCCTGGTCGAGCCCCCAATTTGTCACGACCATCTGTGAAACCATGGCAAAAATCAGCAGGCCACAAAGGGAGTTAAAGCACAGAATCAATTATTTATTTGAAATGAACTCTAACAACTAAGAATGTCAAAATGTTATGAGATGTGACAATCAGTAAGTCAGTAGTTTTGGCAAGTGTGCATACATGATAGAAGAGTTGTAGGCAAGGATTTGGAGTGTAGGAGCAGAGTGCACAATGTGTATTGATTTCTCTTTCTGCTTTACTTGTAGATCATCTTAGCTTTGGGAAACTACATGAACAGCAGCAAGCGAGGCTGCGTTTATGGCTTCAAATTACAAAGTCTTGACCTGGTGAGTGTTACATAGCAGCATTTGGAGACATTTTCCAAGTTTATTCCCGTACCAATCAGCACAAAAATATGCCACACAGATCATTTGTGCAGTGCTTTTGCTGATATTGCACCCATATTCATTCCTCTTGTTACACAGCTGCTGGACACCAAGTCTACAGACAGGAAGATGACGTTGCTCCACTACATCGCTCTCATTGTGAAAGAGAAGTACTCTGAACTGGCCAACTTCTACAATGAACTGCACTTTGTGGATAAAGCTGCAGCAGGTGAGTTCAGACAAAGCATTATGGAGATATATTGATAAAAATGTCAGTTGTTGCCTGTTAAATAAACGGTTAGTTTCATGTAGAAACTGTGCTCTTTCTGCGTAAATACACCCGCCGAACATATCACCTTGAAAGCTCAGAGGAGGACACCGTTATATCCTGAACCATCCACAGCCTGCCTCAAGAAACCAGGCCCCTTATTGTATTGACATCTAAATCAAGTTAGCCAACATTAACCCTGCTTGTGATAAGTTAGTCAATTAAAATGCTCTCCATTTTCCATACCATTTTTTAAAATACAATTTTTTACATTTTTATTATTCATTTTTATTAGTCCAAACAAACAGCATGTATATTGTTAGAGAACTGTTCATTGAATACATGTTTTGTGTGTTTGCTGTTTGTGTTTAAAATATTGTAGGTTATAATAATCAGTGGTGTAAAGTAACTAAATAGGCTACATTTACTAAGTATTGTAATTAAGTACAATTTAGAGGTGCTTTAGTTTTACTAGTTACTTTCAAGATACAGATTTTAGACAATGAATAATGTAACAAGCTTTTAAAATGCAACACATTGTTAAACTTGAAACCAGCGGCTTCCAACCTTGTGTGCAATGACAGCTGGCTATGATGCAGGGGGGCGCCAGATTAAATCTTACTTAGGGCACCAAATTTGTCAGGGCTGGCTCTGTCTTTGGCTGATCTCTCCAAAACTCAGCAACTCACACCAAAACAATCTAGATGGATAAATAGCACTACAGGCCAGAAGAAAAATACATATTTATATGTTGCTGAACTGTTCCTTTAAATCAGTCATAATAGTTTGCTCAGATCTGTAAATAAAACATACTCTCTATTGACTTTGTACAAAAGTATCTCTGGAAAATGTGCTGCTGGATGTTCGAGAGCTTGGGAAAGGCATGGAGCTGATCCGGAGAGAGTGCAGTCTCCATGACCACGCAGTCCTGAAAGGCTTCCTCCAGGCCAGCGACGCACAGCTGGACAAGCTGCAGAAGGACGCCAAGACAGCAGAGGTATCACAACACTGTCCTCACCTCCTAACCTCAAAGAGAAAAATAGACATGAAGCAAACTTGTGTCCCAGATGCAGCTCACTGACCTCTTCACACACAACTAATCATGACTCTAAACTCAGAAGTGTTTACATACATTGCTTCCACTCTGGCACTGTCCTCCTTCCCAATTCTAGGAAGCCTTCAACAATGTGGTGAACTACTTCGGAGAGAGTGCCAAGACGACTCCACCCTCGGTGTTCTTCCCTGTGTTTGTGCGCTTCATCAAGGCCTACAAGGTGAGGACAGTGAGCAGATGCGGCGTCTGTGTGTCTTTCTTCACCTCTGTGCTGACAGGGTGCAGCTTTCTCTCCTGGTCGGAGGGGAAGTTCCCTGGTTTCAAACTCTCAGTGAGAGCAGAGCAGGGCAGAGCTTTGGCTGCCTCTGTGCCACAGGACGTGGCGTATACTCCGAGGCCAAATAACAGGAAAGGCCAGCTGGGTCTGACTCCAGAGCTGCAGCTGTGGTGTTTAGACTGATTCTCGCCCCCCCTCTGCCCCCTCCTTCCCTACTCCCCTTTACCCCCGGACAGCCTCGCCCTGCCCCACCACACAGCACACTTCCTGGGATTGTTCTCAGTCTGGATTTATGGGATCTGCTTAAGGAAATGTGCAACACAAGGATTTCTGCGTATGTGTGTGTCTGAGTGTGTACATGTGACGCAAAGGAATAGTATGATATCTTGAGAAATATGCTCGTTACATCAAGTTTGTCTAGTGGAGAGGTTAGTAACATAAAACTTGGTGAATAATATGAGGAGTTGTTTTGCTCAGTTTTTCAATTTTTGATTGCCAAATGTAGAAGCTTAAATTTAACCTGAGCGAGAGACAAAAAAAAACAAACCAACCAGCCCTGAATAGAAATAAAACCACAATACTAAATAAATTACACAAAAGCTCTGTATCCTCACAAAAAAGCAAACAAAAAAAAAAAAAAAAAAAGGAAAAAAGAATGGAACAAAAATGGCAGCTCTCCCATGTGGAGGTTCCTGGCAGTTAGTTGAAGATAGTAGTTAAGAAACGAAAATAACAGAATCTTATTTAAATTTAAAAAATGATTAAATGAAATTTAACAGCAAAATCACTGCCTTTCTCAAATTATCCTCTGGCAATAACGTACAACAAAGAGTGCCATGAATTAAATGAGAAAATGACTCTCTGTTTAGAATAAGTCATCAGCTTGAGCCAGCAGCCAATTAGCTTAGCTTAGCTTAGCAAAAAGACTGGAAACAGGTTAACCAGCTGGCCTAATTCTGTCCAAAGGTGAAAAAAAGGATGTTTAGAGGTCCTGCTAAGCAAATTTTGTTATCTTTGGAAAGAGAAAAGCTAACAACCCCCCCCTCATCTTTATGCTAAGCTAAGCTTAGCTAATTGGCTGCTGGGTATAGCTTGAATCCGAATAATGTGTTAAAGTTGGTTTGTTCAATTTTTCAGCCATTTATTGGCAGATATAGAAGCTTAAATTATTTTACTTTAGTGAGAGTCAAAAATATGAAACCAACCTGCCTATCAATACAAATAATACATTATGAACTGTTAAATATAAGCTTAGCTTAGCATAAATACTGGAAACATGGAAACCAGTCAGCCTGACTCCATCCAAAAGTACAAAAGTATTTTGTTTAGACAGAGTCTAAAGCTAAGCCAAGCTAATTAGCTGCTGGGTGTAGCTTCGTATTTAACATATAAATATGAGAGTGATCTTCTTATCTAACTCTCAGCACAAAGGGAAAAAGTGTCTTTCCCAAGATGTCGAACTATTGCTTTAAAGCACATTTGGTGTATTTATAAAGTAGTTGTGTGTGTTTGAAAGGTTAAAAATGGAAGGCAGAAGGAGAAAGAATACATTTCTAATGAGTGGTTGCATTCATCAAAGTGTTGGTGTGCGTGTGTATGTGTTCTCTGTTTATGTTCTACTTTTGACCTGTTTTCTATATCCTTAAAAGGCCAAACAAATGTATTTACTTGGATTTATTTGAGCTAGAGTTTCTTGTCGCAGACTGTTTTTTTTTCTATTCTGAACAGGATGCAGTAGAAGAAAACGAACAGAGGAAAAAGCAGGAGCAAGCAATGAGAGAGAAATTATTGGCTCAGGAGGCTAAACAGCATGACCCCAAGGTACCGTACAGTCACAGTGCAGCTGAGCTGAATGAAACCTATCAGATGTTTACTCAGTGCTAAATAAAGCTTTGTGGTGTGCCAAGAAGCACAGTGAACAGTACAAAAATTCTCTCTGCCGGTGCAGGTCCAGGCCCAGAAGAAGAGGCAGCAGCAGCAGGAGCTGATTGCAGAGTTGCGCAAGCGGCAAGCCAAGGACCACCGGCCCGTGTATGAGGGAAAGGACGGCACTATTGAGGACATCATCACAGGTGGGCCAGACCGCACCCTAAAAAGACCCCACGGGGGTGCCAGCAGCCCCAGTCGTCCCAAGTCGAGGATGACTGTGGTCATTCACTGCTCAGCTCCTTTGAAGTGCACCTTGTGCTATGTGGTCCAGACACCGCCACATCTGGAGCACAGCACATAGCAGCACAGAAGTCACTAGTTATTCCATGACGTGCTGTCTAGTTAGTCCTCACTAAAGCTGTTGAGCCTCAATATGTAGATAGTCAGACAGGCAGTTTGATTTCAGTTTAAAGGATCTTTATTTACGGGATCCTTTGTAAAGCCACTATGTGAAGATTTATTATTTAATTAGAGCACTGTTAAAATTATTCTCACAATGTTTTGTTTGTGGAAAAATAAGAAAATCTCAGTGAAAACTGATAAGAGATTATGTGAGTGTCTGTCTTTAATCTGCCACTAGGAGTCACCAAAGTCAGATGTGCTAAAATTCTACATATAGGGGCTTTAATGGGAGAAAAAAGCCATATCTACAGCCTCAGGATAATTAAACTAATGTTTTTTTGTCACAAGTATTAATCAGCGCTTAAAATGTAAATAATACAAATGTTGCATTTTTGTTATTTGTAGTAATGTTAATAATGCTTCTATGTGACTACTATCAGAGCTGTTAACAGCTTATTATGGAACTGATGCCTTTCATGATATACTCAGTACATCTTAATCTGACAGCATTTTATTTCAAGTCACCCTATTTTGCATTTATAAGCAGTACAAGCACACTATAATTTAGTTTATTGATATTTGATTTGTCAGCAAATATAATTTCTATGAAGACATATTTTATATAATTACTGGTGTTTTGCACCATTTTGTCATCCATCATCTCTTTATACACTAGTCTCTACTTACTGGTTTACAGGAGGAGTGAGGAGACCCTCATAACACTGTCATAACCATGTCATGACGCCTGTCATGAGCATCTAGGAGTCTTTATGAATGTTTTGACTGTTTATGTCAAGTTGTCATAACAAAGACACCAAAAAATGTAAACTTGGCATTACTAATGAGATAATTGACCAAATGACACGTGACAATAGTAATAAATGTCATACAAGAAGTCATAAAAAAAAGGCTGTCATGTTCATGACAGGTGTCATGACATGGTTATGACAGTGTCATTACAGTCTCATGTACACACCTTAAAATAAAGTGCTGCTGGTTATAGTTGTTGACAAATACATTAATAAACACTTACAACTACATTTTAGTGTTATATAAACCATTTATTACATGTTTATATAGTACTGTTAAATGCAAAATAGGGGGACTTGAGGTAGAGTGTTGCCCTTAATCCTATTAAAAGCCCCCCGAGGGTTTTACAAGGTTTGCCTCCATAGATCTGTGTTGCATACAGAAAGAATGCAGCTCCAGTTTTCTCGGGTTCATTACAGTCTCCTGACAGAAATTTGCAGGTGGTCCAGTGTTTTTCACCCCCCTCACAGAAGGGCAGTGTCTCAGGTGTGACATGTTTTCTCTCCCTCCCCCTCCTCCCCCAGTACTGAAGAGCGTGCCCTTCACAGCCCGCACTGCTAAACGCGGCTCACGGTTCTTCTGTGAAGCCAACCTCTGTGACGACGCCAACTGCTAGCCCTTCCCCCCTAATGCCAAGGTTGTCCAGGTGTCTCTCGTACGCCTCCCTGACCCCACTGTGCATGCAGCATGATCTCTGTCACCCACCCAAACCCAAACCCCCAACCACTACAACTACTGTGAACTAACTTGGGCCGTCATTGGTTGTTTGTGTTCTACTTCAGAGGACTCCTATCAGGCGTCTGGTGATAGGAGTCAGCCAAACCTCTTTGCCTGGCACACATCTCCATGGAAAAAATCAGTTGTACAGCGTGTCAACATATTTCGTGTGTGGAAAATATGTTGATACACACACAGTACAATCAGCCATGAGTGTGATTCAATTATCAAGTGCATGACACATTTAAAAGGCTGTGCATTATTATGGAATATTTCTTTTAAAGCATTCATTTTATGGAGCTTATTTAAAACAATCATAACATAAAGAGGTTTGGCTAATATACTGTTTTTTATCAACGATGCCTTGTTCCATGAAACTAACTTGTTTGGTGTTGGTTTTCCGGCTAACATGTGACTCTTCTTTTCCTCAACCACCACTGTTTATTCTACCCCCCCTCCAGCTGAAAAGAAGATTAATGACAGTATTTCCCACTCCCCAGAGAGGGTAAGGAAGGTAGCCTGGCTGAAACCCGGCCCGCTTGGCCCTCCAGCTCCTGTGTGCTGCTACAGTGATGTCAGCTGCTTCAGCTAGTGCTTTGGATGCAAAAAAAACAAACAAAAAAACGTTGCTTTACAACACTGAGATTTGCTTTACAACACGGTCAGAAAAGAAGGATGTTGAAAATAAATAAAGCAAGTTTAAATTTTTTTTTAACTGGGGTTGTATGAAGTACTTATCAGTAGTCAGTGTATTACCCACAGTGGATGGCAACATGTGACCAGTTTAGAGAAGCAGCAGGAGTCCCGGTGCATGAAGCTAAGCAAAGTACTGCTGTGGACAGGGTCAGCAGAAAAGCGAATCATAACGGTTTAAGTGCACGTTATATTTAGAATATTTTCACAATTTCACCTTGTCATCAGACAGCCTTTTCCATCACCTTTATATAAGCCAAATGTTGCTCTCTCCAAAACAACCAGACTCCTTAGGCAAAATAAATAATTTTACCTCATTAAACACAGCAGTTGCTGGTCTTCTGCTGCTTTGAACAGTTAGTTAGTTTGTGCTTTTGTGCGACTTTCGGTGAATCCGAACTCATCATTTAAAACACAGAGGTCACACAATAACACAAATTAACTAACAGATCAATCCAGCATCCATCCAGCTTTGGGAGGGCAACATTTGGCTTATATAAGAGCACTTTCTCGTCAGAAAAAGCTGTCTCACAGCAAGGGAAGTGGTGAAAATATTCTGAATATGGCGTACACTGAAACTGTTCTCAATTTTCTTTCTTTCTTCAGCAGGCCTTTTTTAAATGGTTAAAATGCCTTTTCTTGTTGACCCTGTCCACAGCAGCACATTGCTTAGTTTCCTACATCAGTAGTTCTGCTGCTTCCACAAACTGCGCGTGCGCCTACCACCATCTACTGTAGGTAATACACTGAATCTGGATAAGTACCTCAATGCAACTCCACTTCAAAAAAATCAAAACTATCCCTTTAAGAAGCAAGTTATAGTATGTTTATAGTTTGAAGACATTCAAAACCTCTCACCCCAACAGTCATAAAAAAAAAAAAATTCTCTTTCATTTTCTACCAAAACAAGATAATATCATTGTTCAATTTCAGTGCATACCTGAACCCTTCAGATCATCATCATCATCATCATCATCCTCACCCCCTCCTATTATGTGTTGCATGTTGTCCAGTGTTCAGTTACCTCTCACTTGTCAACAACGTCCGCCATGTGTTGTCTTTGCTAACTGTCATCCGCGGTGTGCTGAACAGCTATTTGGTCAACAGGCTCTTAAAAAAACACACAGACAGTCACATAAACATTAAAACAGTTTGTATCCAAATATCTTTACAGAGTTTAAAGGTTTATTTTACTTTAGTCACAGCTAGTTTGATTGTTGCTCAGCAAACTAAAGAGCTTGTTGACCATTTGTACTGTAACCGTAATAATGATGCTGCATTATTAGTGTTGCCATGACTACATTCCCAAAGCCTTGTGTGTCGCTACTACCAGTTAAAATGCAAGGTTATGGGAATGTGTCACTCAGTGTCAAGTCTGCATTTTCTAATTTTACATTTCTAATACACAGTTAACTATAATTAACTGCAGATGTTATTGCACTTTTTTGACTGAAATATGCTACAATATACACTCAGTTGCCAGTTTATTAGGCACACCTAGCTAAAAATAATGCAGTCTGATAAAACAGTCCTGCAATCTTTTTTTTTTTTTTTTGGTAACACTTTCTAACATCTACAATGCATTACAAGCACATTTATAAGACCAGTTCATTTATAAGGGTTTATAAAACTCATTATAAATATTAATAATCATGCATGACAACTTAGGTTTATAAAGTACCATAAATAGTGGTTATTATAACTCCAGCATTCATAATGCTTTATAACTCCATGCCAGTGTAACATCAGTGTTTGAAGGAAGAATCTGAGTCATAGGTTACACAGCACATTATAACTACGATAAGTTTATCCAGTTATAAAGATACATAGAGAACTACTGTGATGTATCATAAACAATTATAAATTCCAAGTTTCTAAAGTGGAATAATGTGGCTGAAGTTATGGTAGTTGTAGTGTGTTGTGTTACCCAGGACTCCAAGGCTTTATAAAACTCCGGTGGACATCATTTATTACAAGTTCAACAGTTATAATGCTTTATAACTCCATGCCAAAGTGAAAACAGTATTTGGGACAAGAATCTGAGCCCTGGGTTACACAGCACATTATAACGAACATGACTGTAGCCAGTTATAAAGACACATAGATAACTGCTCTAACGCATCATAAATGGAATAGTGTCTTATAAACCTCAGTCTATTAGCAGTTGTATTATGTTTATAAGACATTATTTTCAGAAACTTAGACCTTATAATCTCTTATGATACATTTTAGCAGTTCTCTATGTGCCTTTATAACTGGATAAAGTTATGGTAGTTGTAATGTGCTGTGTAACCCAAGACTTTTCAAACACTGTGTCACTTTGTCATGGAGTTATAAAGCATCATGAATGCCGAACTTGTAATACATATGTCCACGACTACAGTGTGATTATAAACATTTATAAAGAGTTTTATTAAGCCTTAAAGATGTATTATAATGTGTTATGAATGTGCTTATAATGCAATGTAAACATGGTATTTTGTAGAAAGTGTTTGGTTTTTGTCAAAACTATTAATTAATTCAGCTTTAAGATCTTTTGGAGGATGTAGTTGAATTGCACTGCATTATAAAGGGGAGTGTTTCTCTTATTTAGTCTACTCTCATTGATATAAATGAGGTGGACAAAATAATAAAAACAGTCTATTAGATGCACCTATTAAATTTGCAACTGAGTGCATCTACATTTATAGCTTAAAAACACTCTTAGGACTGCAAAAAAGTTTAGTAAGTAGAAGCACATTTGACCTCTGGGTCCTCTAACATGTGTGTCCCCCTGTCTCTCACCCCTCTCTCCCTGCCAACTCACAGATCTCCGAAACCAGCCTTTCCTGCGAGCTGACGCGTTGATCCGGAGCGGTTGGAAGAGACCCTAAACCACTTATTCGTCACTTATACTCCCCCTCCCCACTATAACCTTCCTCCCTGTGTCCCGATGGTCTGTCTCAACCCTGAGGCTGCAGATCCAAAGACTGAAAAGAGGGACAGGACAGAGCCCTTTGTTTTAGCTGGGTAATTTATTTATTTATGGAGGCCCTTAACAGCCACTTTAAGTGAGCAGGCATCATTACAGAAGCACAATGGGGTCACTCCTGTCTCAAACACAAGACTTTCCCTGCTCTGAGACACAGACCAGCCAGAGGACAACTACAAGACAGGTGAGGTGAGTCGAGGACTGGCGGACCACAAAGCAGGAAGAACGGTGCTTTCACCAGTGCCTGCCAACATGTGGATCTTATTCCCAAGACCGTTAATTTCCTCAGATTATGCAGTCGTAGCAGGACTTAGACTGGGAGGCAGCCAAGGGAAGATGCCAACTCTGCTGCTGCTGGGATGTTTGCCTTGAAGACACTCGCAAAACCTCCAAATAACAGAGAAGCTTCAATGTTATAATGAGACATTTAGGGACTGTTTCCTAACATTAAGCCAAGTCAACACATTCAATCAAGACTGAATATTGACAGTTGTTTGTTGAGACTTCAATCGCATGTATCTGGGAGGAAAGACCATTGATTCTAGTGGTTCTTTTGGACAAGCTAGCCAAACCAAAATTTCTCGAATGTCTCATGTTTTGCTTAAGAAGTGCCTTTTTCTGTGTAAAAACAGTGTTAATTCTCATGAGTCAGCCATAATTTGTTTATGTTACATCTTTCATTTGTTAAAGATTGTATTTTTTATTGCTTTGTACTATAACATTAGCCTTATAATACTGACAACATTATGCAACAGTTAAAAGTTCCAGCTTTAAAGGCATACAACAGCTAAAAGGTGAGGAGAATAATGATTTTAAATAGGCAGATGCTATTAGCACCCATAACCAACAGTGCTATTTGCACCCGGGTGGGTAAATAGCCAATATAGGTGCAAATAGCCGTTGGTAAATAGCTAATGTGGCTCAAGATCGACTCCCAGTGTCACATGGGTCTCAAACAGGGTGTAAATAGCTGAATAGCTGCTGTGTGACTATTCTCACCTGGGTGAAAATAGACATTCAGTTTTAAAATATTACTCTTTTATTTACCCTTCTAGTACATTAGTGTCTTAAAGCACATAATTTGTCCAAGTAGTTCTTAAAAACTGAATGTTTTATGCTTTGACAACACTTTCTGTCACACCTTTAAAGTGACATTTTGGAAGTGACATATGTATGAAGAAGATTCCACATGGACTGCTGTTTAATTAAGGGCCCAAATGACATTAATCTGCTATAGATGTGGTGTTGGATGAAGGATGTTTCCATTCCTATGAGGTCTTATGTTTGAACCTTTTCTTAATCTCCTCTGTTTTAGTAGAAATTATGAATTTCCTCCTAACAGCTGTTAAAGCTTACATTGGCACAAAGGGAGCTCTTTACACTACTTAAAGATATACTATGCAGGATTTTCCTAAAAAACAAAACAATGTATAGACTCAAAACAAAAATAACCACTCAATCATCAACCACCATAGTGGCTATATCTGCAGAGACCCTGTGCTCTGCCTGTATTTTCTTATTTTCTCATTATTTTGCTGTGTATGGGACGTTCCTGGGAGTCAGCCTTTGGGCAGTGAGTGTGTAGCCTCCAGCCAATAACAGGGCTCAGATTGAGACACTGGGGTCTCTATTAAAACATAGCAACCAACGGTTACATAGCATTCTCCATCTCTTTCCTCTGCGAGAGCTCCAGGCATGTAGCGCCTTGTACACAGCCTGTTCTAGGCGAGACTGCGCTGCTTTTCTGCCTCGCCATTCTGTATAAGTTACAGACAGCAATGAGAGGCTTTACTGTTCCACCTCTGATCCACTGGCGTAGGTCCTGAGGGGATGGTCAAACAGGCGGA
Organism: Lutjanus campechanus; assembly: GCA_027495735.1. Lineage (NCBI taxonomy): Eukaryota > Metazoa > Chordata > Actinopteri > Lutjaniformes > Lutjanidae > Lutjanus > Lutjanus campechanus. The sequence continues at coordinate 3,264 of JAJHUR010076557.1, read as the reverse complement.
GCGGAGAGGCCATTGCCTGCCAAAGCAAGCAACATACACACATCTTTACTATTGTATGAGACTGTAACTTCACCAGTCAAGGTTCATGAAAGTTGAATCCCACACGCAGAAAGAACATGCTGAACAAAAACTAAACAAAAAACAACACAGACAGGTGACATTTCAGCAGCATTGTTATGTGCAGTGTAAAGAAACAAGGTCGTGTAGGGACAAGGCTTTGTTGTGACCATATCGCACGATGTCTATGTAGAAAGGGCTTCTGTATGTCCGTTTGACTGAGTGCAGGGCTGATACACACAAACCCTCAGGACAAGCAGACTGAGGACACAGCACACAGGATAAAGCGTTTGCTTCAGCTGTATTCACACAAAATCAGACAATAGGGCACCTTCCTGCAGGGTTGTACAGCAGTGTGGACGTGTTTATTTGCTTTGTAGAATGTAACCGCTGAGAAACAATCAGAAAATAAGTTTTTATTTTTCTGCTTCACTACGTTGTTCTCGTCAACGCCAGTCCCTCTCTCAATTCACTTCAGTTCTCTCTCGTTCATTGAGCCGGGGAGGGGGGGCGACTTTGAATGTGTGTTTACAAACAGCAACCAACAAATCCTGCATAGTACACCTTTAATTTGGCTTCACATTGTATGAGACACTATTCTTTAAGTGGACATTTCTATTACTGTACATTCAAATCAAGAAATTGACTTTTTAGAAGAAATGATTGTCTATTGACTGAAAGATGCCACTTGTTGTTTAATAAATAAGATGAATTATGTAACTACAAGAGGAAAGACTGTCATTACAGCTCAAGAGTATGAAAACAAAGGCTGCTCTTTCTTTGATGAAGCAACATTCAAAACAAGCATTTACTACATGTTCATGTTTTATTTCTTAACTTTGTTTAAAAGGATACTTGAGGTTAATTTCTGATGTTCTCCAGCAAGAAATAACGAGCGACTGCTTTTCTTCTCCATCTCTCCAAATGACGGACAGAGCCACCGTACATTTCTACTATAAAAATCCATTTAATTTCTTATATCAAAAAGAAATAGAATCATAACAAAACAATCAGAACCACAAATATCCATGTGGGTTTTTGCCACCAAATGAAATTCTCCAACTGAAAAATGATTATTCTAATTTACACAGTCATGTGAAACTCTAACAGAGCAGGATGTAAAAACCAAACAAAAAAAGTGATGAATACTGTTAACAAGTGAGGGGCAAAGCCAGAGAGTTTCTCTAGGATGGGTGTGTGTGTGTGTGTGAGCACCATGCAGAGTGATGTGGCAGGTATGGCTGATGAGCTCAGTTAAAAGCAGCGTGGTGAGCAGTGAGACAGAGAGAGCAACATTTTGAAGACTAAAATCCAGTTTGACAGACAGACAGATGGTTAGCGTTAGCAGCAAGGCAAAGGAATTAACAAAGGAATGCTTATCAGGAAGCTGATCAGTCCCCTTTTCCTGGGAATGCACTTAACAATGAGCATTAACCTAAATTACATGTCCATGTAATTACATACAATTTAAAAAAAAAGGAAAATCTCCCACAGAAGTACGTACCATCAAACGGTCTCCCTGGCCTTTCCTGAAAGTACATGTACAATCAAAAGACATGGAACAAAAGCTAAACGCAACCACTCTCAGCTAATTTATTCATCGCAGATTGTTTTTCAGTGATGACCGGGAAAAATTCACAGAAGCTTGCCGTCACTCCCAAAAAGAACTTTCTAGAACAGTTTTCGGAGCAAAATCCGGCTCCTGTCCAGAGTGTCCTGCAGTAGGCTAAACCAAGGCCACGGATATCCATCCCAGACTTTTTCATCCTGGAATGTGGACTTTATTATTACAATCATCTTCATCATCCAGCGCACTCGCACACTGCCATTGACTCATTCATTGCTGACAAAGAATATGTCAATTATACAATGACTTAAAAAAAAAAAAACTGTTAAAAAGTACAGACTGCTATTTGTTACTGATGTTTGTATTCCTGGGTATATTTTCAAGACACTTTGTTAATAGGTTTATATATATGCAAATATATAACTTTAGTCTGTGCAAGGAGGTAAAAGACAATCACTTGAATGTAGTTCTTTGAGACAACAGAACAGACACTGTCTGCGATGCCGAGTCCTCCTCCATGTGTACATGTGCAGTATTTCTCATTCCTCTCCAAACCTTCAGACCTCCAGCAGCAAACGTACATATACACACACAAAGTGAAACACTGAGCCGAACCAGCATCCAGGAAGCATTCATAGTGAGCACTGACACCTCTCCTCTCTTTCATGAACAACAAAGACTTGGCAACGTTTTTCTAGGATGGAACAATATTCTTTTTTTTCCCCTATACAATTCATACAAAAATAAAAAATTAAAATTGTTCCACTGCCATTTTGTATCTCTCTTTATCTTTTACATTTGCACAGAGGTAGTGGCTATATGCGTGAGAGGGGAGGAGGGAGAGCTGTGAGGAGGAGGTGAGCAAAATTAAAAAGAAGAACTGAATAAATGTCTATAAAATGGTTCCTTTTTCGTCACCAGAGGATTTTTTTTGTCAAAGAACAAAATATAATACTGCAATCACTTAAAAAAGTAGTCCTTCATTTTATACATTTTATACAGTGTTCTCGCTTTTTTTTTTGTTGCTTTTCTTTTCAGTTGGTAAAGGCATAAGATGAGAGAGCTTGTCGGCTCAGCACTGGGTTGGGCAGGGTTGGCAGAGTTCAGTCCATGCCAGGCTCTACGCCAGCGGGTCACTCATGTCCTCGTCGCCCTGGGAGAGAAGCTCCTTCTTTTCATCCGTGCTGGCCAAAGAGTTGCGGCTGTTGTGGGCGCCCATGTACAGGGTGGCATACACTGGGTTGGTGAAGTTGGTGGGCTGCGGAGCGAAGAAAATTACATGGTGACTCAAAGGGAAAGAGAAAGGCAGCGATTCTTTAAATGTGAAAGTAGCATTTACTGCTTTTTGTGCTTTCAAAAGGTTGGTTCACACAAATTACAAAAAAAGCATATTTTCTCTCTTGAAAACATCAGTTCCCACAAACAACACATTTCCCCGCTTATGACTAAAACCCTTGCAGATGTTTGCTTTGTTATTTGTTTTTAATAAATTGTATGCTTGTTACGTCATTCATATATGTATATATATATATATATATATATGTATATGTATACATATACACACACACACACACACACACACACACACACACACACACACATACACACACACAACATAAATCAGTCCCTTTATATAAGAG
>JAJHUR010076556.1:0-11394 GCA_027495735.1 Lutjanus campechanus | reverse complement strand
GTGTTTGCGTTACCGTGCAACCACGGACAGTGTGTGGTGGCGGTCTAAAGTGTGACTTCACTTTAATACAAATAACGATAAGTCGGCTCAGTGCAACACTTGTAAAAAGATTATATCATGCACACGCAGTGATGAGAATAACGGCGTTAAAATAAATGGTGTTACTGACGGCGTTTTTCAGTAACGGGTAATCTAACTAATTACTATTTCCATCATTACAGCGCCGTTACCATTACCGACAATTAAATGTGGTGCGTTATAAACTAAAGCTACTCATTGAAGCTCTTGTCATCCGACTTGTCTCTCAGCCACAGGCGCTGCACAGCTGTTTATTTTTTTCTTTGGTGAGGGACGAGGGAGGGGCGGGACAACCGCATAAGTACACAATCATAAGTTAGTTTTAATTTTTTTTTCCTCAAGTCTAATTTTTATTATTATTTCAGTTAAGTAAATGTTTTTTTCAAACCCAGTTTTAGTTTTAAGCTTAGTTTTAGATAATAAAAATATAACCTTGATCTGTGTTAGTATGTGTGTGTATATACAGTATTAAATAATGCAAGAGTGGCACAGATGAGCCCTTCAGCACCAGCTCTCTTTAGTGTCACTCAAATCGCTACAATCACACATCATAAATACACTTGCCAATGTATTTGCTTGGCACATGGTCGCGTATGCACTTACTCCCACTCAGAAAAACAAAGAGAAGTAAATTCACTGCTTACAAATGAAGGAAAAAAGGGGACAAGAAGATTGGCAGGGGAAAGAGAAGAAGGAGAGTATGAAAAGAGTCAGAGAGGGAAAAAAAAGGATGATGAGCAGACCGGCTGAGATTTAGATGGAGAAAACACATCGGCTGCTGTATAGAGGACAAGCTCTTTAATCCTCTGTCAGAAGGAGCGGAGCAAGGGAGGGAGAAGGATAGGGAGAGCTTTCACTTCTGTTCTACTTTCATAAAGCTTTTCATATCAAAACACAAAAGGAGGATTAAATAACTAATAACACCTGAAAGACTCAGTGAAGGTCTCAAATCCTCCTACAGGTACATGTTTCCAACACATGGACGCATATCGATTAATACTGAAACAAATCTGTGCTGTATGTTTTGTTGGTCATAACCTGAAGAAGACAATACAAGAAGACTGTAGAGTCCCTTCATTTGGTGATTTGAGCTGGTGGAGACATGCACCACACTGGTTTCACGAGCTGACATGAAGCTTAAAAGAACTCCCTGAAACACACAGACTGCTATAATGCACAGGAGAAATGGCATTAAAACAGCCCTTTTTTTTCTTGCTTTGACGTGTTTTTAGCAGAGAGGAAAACGGAAGGCTCATAATTTCGCACAGCCTGACCTTCTCAAAGTTTCACTCATCTGGTGACTCAAAAGTCAATATTAAATTACAGTTTTAACTTAAATACGTCCCCTTTCTATTTTACACAAAGCAGATAGTATAATGAACTGTATATTTTGGAGTTTAGGTTCATTTCTGATCAACTCCCAAATCAAACAGAGGCAGCCAGTTTAATAGTTCAGTGGTGCAAAGGAGATGTTTTTTTTTACTGTATGTATCTACAACTAGGAAGGGAAGGTTTGTAGAGTGTGAACCTGCAATTCATTGGTGATTGCATGACTGTGCTTTAAAGCATCAGCTCATGCCACAAAGGAAACTGAATGTTCTCATATTTCTAAGTGCCTTCAACATCAGTGCCAAATTCAACCAAGCTGCCTGTACTTCCCTACCCCATTCATCTGTAATCATCACAAATGTACTCTCTGCTTTGGACCTCTAAAAACTAGATCCTTACTGTGTCGCCTACTTTAGAAGATGAACTGGTATGGCTGTGGTTCAGAGGTTGTGGCTCAGAGGTAGAGTGTAACATTAATCACTAAGATACTCCTGATGAGCATGTTGGCACCCTGCAAAGCAGCCCCTGCCATCAGTGTGTGAATGGGTGATTGTCGGCATGTAGTGTAAAGTGCTTTGAGTGTTTGGAGGATTAGAGAGACCATGACTTTGGATCAGTCCAAACATACATTAAAAATAAACTTTAAAAGGACGAATGGATTTGAAAAAAGTCTTGGTGACTGGACTGATCTTCAAATTATCCAATTATCCTGATCATGATTACAAATGCGAAGATACTACTTTTTTAAACTGCTCAACATCATTCCTTCAGACTTTTATTCAAACAATCATTCAGTAAGACCCATACACAGCATAATAAATAATAGACAGAGCCTCCGTAGGTTTCTGAAGAGCCATTTTGAAGCAAATTATATAAAAATACCCCCCCCTGTACAGTTGTCACAAACGGGGAAATTAACTTTAGAGACCAAAACTATTTCTGTACCAGGCTGTAAACATGGTAATTGATTTATGGGGACTGATTCACTTTTGGAATCAGCCTCAAACCAGCCTTGTTTTTGGAAAATCCATGTTGGCTTAATTTTTCAGCCCTGGAGGCGGCCGCTTTGTAAAACCCCATTTAAACTATGTAACCAATTTGTACTCAGTTTCAGGTTGATTTCTTATCATTATTAGACATTTCCCAAAAATCACATGGATTTTGCCATTCATAACCTATCTCGCTCTTCTGTGATGCTCTGTCTGCAACTGTTATCGAGAGCAAGACATCAGAGCAAGAGCTAATTATTCATGGAGGGAATGTCTCTATCAACCTTTCCCTGTTTCATGGCTGTCGTACACATTGTGGCATCACCAGGCCAATTCACGTGTGCAAATTATTCTAGAACGTCTCAGTGCATTTTCTGATGTCTAAGGGTCATTATCAACAAGTGCAGACTATAATGCCTTTGGAAGCAATAAGACAGACGTACAATCAATCAGAGCAAAAAAAACAAAAAAACAAAAACGTGAGGTACTGTGGTTGTTATTAATTAAACTTGCCAAATTTTGTGATACTGCAAACACATCTTTCTTATCAACAAAAGCTTTAAGAGAAAATATACTATCCAGTTTAATACTGACACTGTGATAGAGGAATCAACATACAACAGTTCAGTGGCAACTGAACTTTTCTTTTTTTTTTTACAAAAATGCCTCAACAGCCAGTAGGGTGATGCTCCTCTCCATATCAAACCTGCCACATATTAGATAAACAGTCGTAACTGGCTTGACCAAATCCAGGACGGATGGACATCTGTCTGAACAGGAGGGGGGCCAGACATAACTGCCAGAGCAAATAAAACATGAGCTTGCAGATTCGTCTGATTCCCAGGTTATGTCCTCCATGTAACAATGCCAGAAACTCTTAAGTGCTTTAGCTCCTTTTTGTTTGGCAGAACAGGGTCTTATACTGTACTTGTTTTGGGCTGCAAAGCAAATCCAACAGATGTCTTATCAGATCCTTCCTGGTGGTTCACAGTGTACAAAACACTGCAGATGTCTGCAAAAACTGCCTACAGTCTTTTAAGTCAAAATGAACAAAAAGCCCTAAACTTGGTATACACGCTCCTTACCTGCGCTGCCTCCCAGCCCCACTGCCGATATTTGGGATCATGCGTGAACCTCCACATGTACCAGTAGGTTTCGATGACCTCCGGCCGTAGGATGTAGTACTTCTCATTCTGCCGTACCGCCACCGCCTCCAGACCGCTGTCGAACTTGAAGGCCTCCGGGCCCAGCTTCAACACTTGAAGGAAGAAGTGTAAGATGGGGGTAGAGAATAGTAGAGGAGGAAAAATAAAGAGAGATGGATGGGAAAGGGTAGAAGAAGTGACACAGAAAGAGGTAACAAGAAGAGGAGTGGTAATTGGAGAGTTGGAAAGATTGGACAGACAAAAGAGGAAAGTAAAGGAAGGAAAACAGGAGAGAGAAGATAAACATTATCTTTTGCTCCTTGTTTGTCTTAATGGTTCAGCTGCTGGTGATTACAGGTCAGAGCTGATATGAATTAGTGCATGTGTGTGTGTGATGAAGGAATAAAAAGCTGCAGACACTGCTGATTTTACAGGGTTTTCATCTTGTTACAAGTGTTTTTCTTGCCAATTAAGTGTGATAAGTATTAAGAGTGTAACTGTGGAAAATTACTGAGAAGCTGAAGAGGTGGTGACATGACTGCCTGAAAGGATTAAAACACACACACACACCCTCAATGGTTGCTGCGAATGACTGCTCATTAAGAACTAACAGGCCAACTTTAGACAGCCTGACCGTTGCTATCAAACTTGCTGCCACCTAACCAGAGTTCTCCCTTTCTCTCTCCTGCCCTCCCTCTCACGCTCTCTCCCTCCATCTTCATTTGTTGCCGAGGCAACCTCTCCTCTTTCTCAGAGCAACCTCACGATTTCTGTCTACACACACACACGCACACACGCACACACACACACACACACACACACACAATCATGATGCAAGATCACACACTATTGATCCTCTCTGGAAAACATCCCAAGCAGGTATTTTGAAAGGTCTTCTTCGAATGGCGATGATACACTTAGACTTCCAGCAACTGAAAATGTAATACCTGCTATAAAAAACCGTGACCAATCGAGCTGCCAGTCTTTAAAACACACCATCATTCATAAGACAGATATAGTGGATTTATTGTCCTTCATGTAATTAACAGGGTTTTATTGCTTGAGGTGCTATAAATCACTGCACCTGCTCCACCAACCACATACAGGGCGTTGTTTTTCTTTTTTTTTTTGTTACCAAATAAATCAAATAAAAATGAAAGTCTGGTTTGACATTGAAGCACTAGTTAATTTTGTGGCCACAGGTGTGCATTTACTGAGCACGAGAGCAATAATGAGGCTGTTAGGAGGTGTCAGCATCCATCCATCTGGACTGATACATCAGTTCAACGACGAACGATCCAATATGATCAATGTAAAGTGAAAACATCAATCTATATCACCATCTTTAAGATAGCCTTTATTTTGAAATTCCTATGACACATGCTTGTATCACGTTTCTGTCCAAGCACACCTAAACATTCAAACAGTATACAGCATGCTAACATTCATTATCTTTCACCGTGTCCATTACAGTTTTTTGTGAAGATGTGCTGTATTGTAGGCCTGTTTTAGCTTCTAGTTTCTTGTTCGTAAAACAAGTTAAGAGTTACAGGTTTAAGTTACAACTTCTGGTAGGGCTGTGCTGTTGCTGCTGTGGAACCAAGCGAAAGTTAATCTCAGCCACAACAACAAAGTCTCACATCAGGGATTAAATATGAGTCAGAAAAAAGTTGAATAATTTTGTTGTTTACCTTGTGTGAAGGGAGGTAGAGATCAACCAGGCAGTGAGAGCGCGAGGGAAGATTTTCTGTTTCATATCAGCCCTGTTAGACTGCTTGGAACTCTCCTCTCCCTTTCCCTTTCCTCTCTCTCCATTTACCATCAAACCTCTTACTGATTGCTCATTTTTGTGACTGTCAAAACAGCTGTTGCACTCAGCAATTGCATGTAATCATCACATAACTGTGTTAAATGGGCACATGATACAGTCTTATATAGATCGTGGGCTCCTCAGCTGAATCAAAAAATAATATCACAGCAGACTTTGTGATATTGACAAATATCGTACTGTTGGCCAAAGAACCACTAGAATATCTAACTACGGCTATCATAGCTATCAAACAAAAGAAAACACCACTGTAATCAAATGTAAATAATATTATCTTCAGGTTGCTGTCATTAATTGTTATTTCAAACATATTACTTTACAGGCAAATCTGTACTGTGATAATTATGCCAGTTTTATTCATACTGTAAGTGTGTGTGTGCCTGTGAGTTTGTGTATGCAGTCCCCGACTCGCCCTCCTCACCCGTCCTGTCATAGGACTCGTGGCAGGTGTGTGCGATCTCAGCTCCCAGCTGCAGGTAATGTCCGGCCTTGTCGTCAGGAGAGCCGTCAGCACCCAGTGCGAACATGCCGCCGGCGAAGCAGGCCAGGTGGCCCATCTTCCTCTCCAGGTGGCCATTTTTCCACTCACCAATGAATGTCAGACCACCGTTGGATTTGCGTATCAGGTGGCGCTCGATGGCCTGCAGAAATAGAGTGCGTGTGTGTGAAACAGTGGATTGAAGCAGTATGTTTTCAGTGAGAATGTGGAGAGAGGTTATACATGGAATATTAAGTGCACATATGTGAGTGTGTGGGTGTATTTGTATGCAGGCGGTGGTTGAAACAGTACATGAGGATGTGTGAAATGTATGTGTTTAGGTGAGAATGTGGACATTTGAAGATTTAAGGTGAGAAGAGGAGGAATGACACAGCATTTATTATAGAGGGAGTGTGGATGGAGAATATTAAGTGAATGTGTGTGTGAATGTATTAATGAGGTTGAGTTGTGTGAATGGGGCATTGACATTGAGTGCATGTGTGAGGGTGGAGAGGATCAAACAGGAGAAAACAGAACAAAGTAGTGAGTGCGGAATTTAAAATCCAGCCACATCCCTCACCCTTCACTCTGCAGCATCTGTTCTGCTCACTCTCTGACACCCTTAATGACTGACAGACTTCTTCATCAGCTATAGACCACTAACATCTGCTTCCTGTTAAATCCAACTTTTTTTTCCTTTTTTTTTTTAAATAACAAAGGACATTTCTCTTCTGTAAAACTGGGCATTAAAAACTGTCAGCAGGAAGTGAGGTTATTTTATTTTGAGTCAGTGTTGGTTATTTAAGAAGGATAACTGGTAACAGTTACAGTTAGAGCTGTTACTTTCCTTGCTGATATGTTATGCAGATCTGAAACTGCAGACTGTGGTTTTGCAGGTCAAAGATACTAGGTGAGCCTGGCTTTTAAGACAAAAGCTGGAATTTAACCACCTTAGTTTGAATTTATTCGCTGTATTTATCAAGGCCCACAGGTAATACATAAAAAAACTGCTGTACTGTTGAGCTTATCTGTCCTTTTTATTAACAACTTCCTCACTGTCTGCACTCGTTTTCTCATAGCACACTCCATTATCAAGGAATAAGAAAATTCAATTATCTTAAACAATTATCTTATTGCTATTGATTAAGTATCTATTGTGGATATATCTCAGTATTGTTTTATTGATCAAAGCTATTTTTGTCCTTTAATAAACAAAATCAAGAAACTATACACTGAAAATGTAATTACCTGTCCTGCCTGACTAACATGCTGTAACTAGAATGACATGCATTTCTGTGACAATACTTCCTGAAGGAGATTTTAACTCTTGTTGTGGTATCAAGATGATATGACAGGGAGCTGAGAGAAATATAATCGATTTAGGGCTGTCCCAAATAGCTTTTTGAGCTTCAAAGTAGCAGCACAAACTTCAGCACAAGCTTGAGGCAGACTGACAAAACACTAGCAGCACAAGCAGTATTGTGGGGAAAAAAAAGATATATATGAATAGTCAAATACAAATTCTGGCATTCAAATGGCAATGAACGTGTTATTTTCTAATTGAGGAACAATGTTTTTTTTAAGGATAAATAGATTTTTGTTGGTTCTTCAGAATATGCACACTGTTAAAATGTGTCTCTTTGGTAACTGGTCAGCAGCTGACATCTGTGGAAATAACTGTAAAACGGCAGACAAATTTCTGATTGCATCATACCTCAATGGCGTCATCATAGGTCTTGCGGGCTTCAATATCCGTCTTGTCTGACATGAGCCATGCCTTCAGTAGGTACTCATAAAAACTGTCCCCAAGTCCACCAACCGAGGTGTGATCTGGAAAAAGGGAGGGAAAAGAAAGAAAGGAGTTCAAAAAAGGAGAAACATGAATGGACAGTGTGACAGACCAACAAAAAGAGGAAAAACAGTAAGACATGGACAAATGAGAAAGCCAAACGAGTATTATTCATCTCTCAACTTTGCCTAAAAGTCAAACATATGGCATCAAAGGCATCTATTGAGGCCCTGGGTGGTTTTTCTTCTCTACACCCACAATGTATTGGCAGCACGTTTCCTCTCATTTCCCATTTTGTTTATCCTTTCCCTGATGTGCTCACATTTCAATGTCCCCAATCGCCCTCATGAAAGTTTACACAGCTTTCATGGCTGTTCTAATTTGCGGGACACCACACAGAGAGGATGGGACACAGCCAGCACTCATTCTGATCAGACTAAGAAAATAACTTATTTTCTCCAGAGAGTTTGAAGCACACTTGATCTAATTTTTAATGGCAATTTGGTCTATTTCAGGGGCAATTTCACTAACCCATAAAATATTATTTAGAATATTAGCAAAGAAAAGACACTGAATGTTTGCCCGAGTAGTCCATTACAGCAGGACAAATCCAAGTTACTGTCAATTCTGAACTTTTATGTAAAAGCAGGTCTACTGATATTCTGTTAAATGCACAATATGTTAAATTCTGCTGCTAAGGATCAGTCGTGTTGTGGGAACTCCAGATCATTGAAAGATCTTGTGAGAGTGATAATTTTAACCCAAACCATTATCTTTCCCTCACCATAACTAAGAGCATTTTGTCCATGAACCTAAGCTGATCTTAACCACAGCGTTATCACATTATAAAACATAACTAGTTTGTGGAACATGCACAGTTAATCAAAGTGCAAATTTTTTACGAGTTTTGCAAATCTTGGGTTCCCATCTAGACATGACTCCAGATGTCTGTCTTGCGTGACTCAATCCATTCCCCCAGAAATCACGTTCACAGACCAGGTAATGTATTATAAAAAGTATAACCTATGTCTAGTGTTCTGAGACATTTTCATGTGGAAATGTTTAAAATACTATAGCTTTAATTTAGTTTTCTGATGACAACCAAATCATTTGCAATAGTGCAAACATTTTGTTTTTTTTAAGCAGGTGTAAAGAATTACTCTGAACTTAAATAAATAGGTGGTTAAATTCCCAAATGTCAGGGAAGAAATTTCAGTCTTTCCTTTGGAGCTCCTTTTACGGCATTATGATCTTGAAAGTCTAGTTAGGGAAGCGGCTTTAGATGAGAAGAGACTTATTTTGTTCTGACTGGAAAATTCTTCCTCCTCTGCGTATAACTATCACTTCGGCTCTGTGTAATCACATGCGATATTTGAGCAGATTGCTTTGTGTCTCATCTTAAGAGATTCTTTTCTGTATATGATTAACATGCCCGTAGGTAAAAGGAGGGATACACAAACACGGGGAACGGGAAAGATGAAAAAGCAATGGAAGCAATGCATTATTCATCTTTTGTCACAGAGAGAGCACAAACCTCACAAACAACCTTGGAGCCATGAGGGCAGAGTGTACTGGTGTGTTCATGCCTGTGAATATACACGTGGGTGACTGAGTTTGTATATTTACACAGATAATGACAAGTGACTGAGCACTGGTGTGTACTGTATGACGCTAAATTAAAACAAGCACATTGTGAGACAGCTTGTCACTGTTTGTTACAGATTTAATCACATTTGGGAGCAAAATTAATTAATAGATGAGTTGAAATCCATTTGAAACTGCTAATCCAAAGTTATGCAAATAAGTCCATTTGGTGGAATAAAATCATTTACTGCTGGTGAGCCAACCAAAGAGACCCTAGCTCAATTATGAAGGTGATAGCAAGTCTGTGTGCAGTGGCATTTTGCTGCAATAGATGTTGTACTTTGCACATGTTTTATGATATCCATAACAACATTAGCAGGTGTTCATGCAGCATAAGCAGCACTAAAGCATTCACAATGATACAGACTCTCTCTGGGGTGTTATGGCTTTTATTTGGCAGTTAATGACACATGTGTATGAAATAAAATGTTATTTCAATAATCCCCCTGCTCCACTATTCTATCCTGGGTGGAAAATAACTACTAGACCTAGTTGAAAGCTAGTATATTTTGTATTCATCTTGAGGATTTCTACTCTGCCAGCCTCTGGCAGGTCACCAGCCCTCTTCTGGTGGCTCTGTTCCATGTCAAATTATCATACTTGGTTGGTGAAGTACTAAAAGGGGCATGTGGGTATTTTTGAGTCTGGTAGCTAAAAGAAGAATACGTTCATATCCTGATTGTAACAGCATGACACCCGGGTCTCCATGGCTAACAAAGAACATGTTGAACCCCTACAGGTTTCTAAACAGTTTCAAAAGCCAGTGTACCAACATTTTTGGTCAAGTGCACTTGTCTTCCTTCATTTCTTTAGGATAAACACACAGAAGGGAAAGCTTCTATCAGGGTGCTTGAAAGGAGATTCTGACCAACCGTTGAGTCTTATATTCAGGAGTAGTAATGAGGATTCAGTCCTGGTCGCAGAACAGTGGACCAGCTCTTTGCTCTTGTAAGCACACACAAGTGGCTGAAAAGATTTTTCTGGGTTCATTTTTGGGTTATTGCTGGTAAGCAGTTCAAAAATCCCCATATATAAGCCTAGAACCATTGGTACTTTGCTTAAAAAGAAACCATCTGCCATGGATCAGATATCGAGACAGGAGACCACTCTGACCCTTCCTGTATGAACAGGTGTGGCAAACAAACACTGATTCTTTTCTCAAAATATTCAGCGAACACCAATCTAATCAAGTTAAGAAGCTAAGGTTAAACAGCTGATGCTAAGCTTAAAGAATAACCGGCATTTTTCAACCTGGGCAGCCCTATTTCCCCTTGTGTATGTGCGTGTATGATTGATAGGTACAACTCGGCATTAACAGCCCATATTTCCCATCAGGCCTTGGCCTAATGCTGGGCTGATAGTTTAAGTTTGCTGTTTTTTATTATATTCCAACATGCAAATGTATTTTTTGGTCAGTGTTTGTTCAGAACATGGTGGTTTATGTTGACAATTGTTATTACTGAGGTGAACAATTGGCTTGCATATTGGCGATTTTGAACAAACATGATTGGCCGATATGAAAACAGTAACATGTGGACACAGTATAATGCTGAAGTGTGTGGTTGGGAAGAAATGCATCTGAGCTGCTTTATTAAGCCTGCTGTCACTTTGAACAGAATCAGACAAGCAACAGAAAATGAATGGATGGAGGGATGGATGATTTCTACTGCAGTTAATGCCCATTCCGAGCAGAGTGGGAGATTAGCACCAGCCATGAGCCAAGTGTGGCTCTATTGTTTTGATAAAGTAATAAGCTTGGTGGACAAACTTGACTAGTTTTTGTAGATCATAGATGTGCATAAGTTGAAAAGGTTAACTTATTTTTCAGTGATGAAGCTCTCTAACTTAAGGAGAGTTTTGCAGAGGACAGAGATCCGCTCTCTTTGGATCTGAATTGGAAGTCAATAGCTTTCTGTTCACGTACAGAGTAATTCATTAGTAGCAGTAAATCCATTAAAATACAGAAAAAATTATTTCACCATCACACAACCACATTTACCAAAGTTGTAACCAAACTTTAAAAAAAACCTTTGAAATGTGAGACTTGAGTACAACTGGATTATTGTATCAGGGAACATTTAAATTAAAAAGGTCAGATCAAGTAAAAAACACCT
>JAJHUR010076555.1:0-35599 GCA_027495735.1 Lutjanus campechanus | reverse complement strand
ACAAGGTGGCAAGAATATTCTTGAATACCATTTGTTGGTATGATTAATGCTGCTATGAAATCCAAACCCATCATGAAGTTAGAATAGAGGAATGATTAATTCAGTAATATTGCAATAAATAGTACCATGCTATTTGTTAAAGTACCAGATAGTGTGACCAGATAAGAAAGGGTGAAATTTGGGACAGGGAGTTGGAGGTATGCGTGCCATGTCAAAATAGGATAATGTAGCGTAATATCAGTGCAGTGTCCTGGCACAAGTGAGAAGTGTGTTACAGTCATTTTTAAACTTTTCAGCAGCTGAGTTTGCCATTAAGTTGTAGGAGCTTCCAAACACTTTTTTTTAAACACAAATTCCTTGCACAATGGCAACTGCAGTCACTGTCACCTGGTTTAAAACAAGCTGAACGACAACAATCACTTATTTATGATCAGATCAGTGCACAAGTGAAGACACATCAATAATAGTGTTTCATATTTTACAGAAACTTTAACAACTTAAAGCAGGAAATAAAGCTTACATGAATGCGTGCACGTTTAAATTGTAGCTCAATTCAAAGATGTTATTATTAACCAATTTTCCTACAGTGGCAAGTTTACATACATTACTTAACTAAAACTGGCCACAGTATCAAATTTTAGATTGACTTTGATAGTTATTGATAGTTTCATCACTCATCAGTCATCATCATTGATAATAATGTGTCATTTAAACATCTAGCTGAGTGGTATTAGGCAACACCATGGATGTAGTGAGCTGTAATTAGCCTGACATTAAGCAACATTCAAAAACAAATAGTTTGTCTTGAATTATTTAATATACTTATTTTTGCCATGTAACTAAAGGCTCATACAAAACATCCATTCTGCAGAAATGTTGCAGTGCAGGCAGCTGTCAAGGTCATCTAATATGCTAGGCTATGAAAACATAGCTAAGCTAGAGTTCATGTCCTGCAGCCATTGTGGAGGCAGCAGTTTAACACACTGGTTTTGTAATTTTTCTTTGTAAATGCATCACAAAGAAAGCGAGCTAGGAACAGACTAGAGCAAAAAATAATTGTATTCACTCTGCTGCTCAAAGGCAACCAGCAGCCACCTACAATACTGATGATGACGTTAAATTCACACAACATAAATGTCAATAAGACAAATTTGACCATTACTTTTATTGGCTCTCTTGCATGACTTGCTTTAGTGATGATTGGATCTTTAAGCGCTAAAAACGATAAGAACAGCAAATATTTCCTCAGTGGCAAGCCTCATTCTGGTGCACTACAGCAGCACTACACCTATGATCCAGACCCATGAGCTCTATTGGATCACATCACAGAGCATGTTGTAGAAGTTTTAAGACATTGCAAAGGCAAAAAATCTTACTTTTGATCAGAAGTTAAGAGGCTTCACAGATGAATTTTCTTTTGTTGTGGCACACAAAAACAACCATGAAATTTTCATGTTCCGCACTCATTTTCATGCTTTGTCAATGAAGTTGGACCACTGATATTGTGCAGTCTGATCTCAGCATCAAATCACAAAAAAAGAGTACTTGAGACTTAAAAGCAAGCAAGTCTTGAGTTTTAAGTTGGTAAAAGCCCAGAGCAACAAAAAATGCCTTGTCTAGCTTCACACTTCACACTGAATATTCAATCATAAGTCCTAGGCATTGAAAAAACTCCCTCCAATTTAAAAAACACTTACTGCAACATAGCTTGGACTTCACCTTGAAGACTTCAGACTTGACTTAACATTAATTTGAAAAGACTTTAGACTTGACTTCAACGTGCCTTAAAAATTCAGAACAGGACAAGTCAGTTCCTCCATTTCCAAACATAATAAATATAAATAAGGCCAAAGCAGGAAATATCACCATGTCATTGGAACAATTGTGTATAACGGTGAAATGCCAGCATAAGAAAATATTTTCTCAGCCATCAATGCAGGATAAAGAGAGAGCCTAACAACTTAATTTCCATGAAAATGTTATTGCAGGATTTTCACTGTGATTCAGCGTCCCTGTCCATTGCCAAAGCTGTGGTGGTACAAATATTCAAGCTGTCAGACAATTATTATGTTAGGGGTAAAGGAGTGACAGGAGTGGGAGCTGGACCACTTTAGCCTGACTTACAACCAGGCAGGGAGAGAAAGAAGGAGGGGGAAACAGAAAAAAAGAGAGACAGATGGGCCAGAAAATGAAAGAATATGATTTAAACTCTCCTGTGCTCACTTCTTTACAGTAAAAACTGCCAAAAATGTCTTGCTCATTGCCCCAGTGACTACAAACCTTCCCTCACTGCCTGAAGAAAAACTCAAAACACTGTATCTACAACACACCGCCTCCATCAGAAACTTCTTTTTGTAGAAACTGTACCCAGCGGAGCTTGCATATGCTTCCAGCTTGCCATTATGCAATCTGCCAACAATTCACAACATAATCAAATGCGCACAGGAACAATGTGTGTACATTTTCCCTCAGAGTCCAGCAATCCAGTTACCACCTTTACACTGCGAGAGGCAATTTCCTGTGTGGCTCAGCTGATGAGGTTTCAGAGTAGAAACGGGCCAGTAATTGAATCTCTGCGCTCTTGTTAAAAGTGCAGCTGTCGATGGCAAAGCTCGATGGAAGCGGAGTGTGAATTCTTGTGTCATGGTGCAAGCGGGGAACTCTGGCCACATATGCCAGCCATCAACACCGGACTGTACAGTGTGTTTTAGTAAAGAGTCTGCAGAGAAAGCCCCGTGGAGCCTTCTCACGCACATGTGCGAACAAATGCAAGTATGCTATGACATAAATGCATTGTGTGCAATGTTTCACCCATTATATATATACAGATTTGTCTGTCTACCGGTGGTGGAAAACAACCATGTACATTTACTCATGTATATGTACATTTAGTGCTATACTTCAGGCTTCTATGGTACTACATTTTATTTAAATTTGCTGGTGCAAGGTGTTATGTTACAGATTAGTGTTAGCTTTATGCTTTAACACAAATTAAGTAACATCTGAAATAACAACATGAACCCCAAGTCTAGTTCCTCCCCCTGTCCATTATACTGACTTAAAGATGTTAGGGCTGTACTGGCAACAAGACTAGACAACATGGCAACAATATGTATCACGATACAGGGGTTATGATTCAATATGTTGCAATATATTGTGATAGAGTAAGCAAGATTATATGACTTTTAAATCTAATTTTAGGAAAACTGTCATTGTATAAAGAGCACACCATCATATGCATAAACTTTACTTGTTTATTTGATCAGAATAGGGACGACACCTAACAACGCTGCTACAGTATCTAGTTGTCACGGGTTTCAAATGAACAACTGCCACGAATCTTTGCATAACACAATACTCAAGTGAACTGATATTTTCTTACACCCCCCAAAAGACATGAGAATATTAATGAATGTCTTACATTTAAGCCCTTCAGGTCTATTTGTATTTCACAGTTTACCAGACTTTTTAGGTCTGATACTGTGACGTTCTTGCACAGGCACACTTCTAGTGATCCGATTTACATCAACCAGCAAAGACTGGTTAGACAGAGATGAAGTCAGGAACAGGGACCAAGTAGGCTACAGCAACTAGGAGTATGGCAGAGGAATACTACTGTATATACATATTTATTAGCAGTGTGTGTAATTACTCTCACTGCCAGAGGGTGGAGATAAAAGTTCCACACTGTATGTTTCAGCCATATTCCCACCCAAAGTAGCGAGAACCTTTAGCCTAAGCCCACTACACTGGCACTGTGAGTTCCTGTTCTTTTGAAAAGTACTACTCCTGAGCAGGGACTTTTGGTGGAGTAAAATAATGTCCTCTGAATTTAATTTAGATCCTGGTCCCTTTTGTGAAAACAAGTTCCTGCAAGGGTTCCTGCATTAGAAAATCAGTGATAGCCTTTGCAGGGCCGTAGAGACGGGGACCTGTAAACTGACGAAACGTGGGGTACACCCTGCGCAAGGAGCCAGTTTAGTTTTCTGTCATTTCCACTTAATTGAAGCTGCTTTTCAATTTCTTTAAATGTCTCTTTCAGGATCCTGTCCTGTTTTATGTCAAACCCGTCCTGTTGTACCCTGAGATGCATGTAATAAAAAAATAAAACTGTTCTCAAAATGTCTTCTCATTGTGACTTTACTGCTTCCAGACATTCATACTGTAGCTGCTGGATTCTCTGCCAGGACGCCGACTTGGATTCTTCCAATCCCTGGTTACAGCTGAGCTACACAACCCGAAGGGGCCAGACTGCGAAAATGACATCAGTCAATCACAGCCCCGGTACAGTAAGAAGCTGTCAAATCTCTAGTTCTCAAGGTGCTGTGTAGAGGAACATATGCAGGTCAACACATAAATTACGCCCCCTTAGAGTTGGAAATGTCCAAAAAGGAAAAAAAAACAGAGGAGCTGCAGACAAGTGAGACATGAACAGTAGAGCCATGAGAGCATGCTGAGGGTGGGGAGTTTATTTGGGATTTTAATACTGCAGAATTGAACTGCTTCATATTTGCCGGCTACAAATGCAGTCATGTTGTTGTTGCCAGTGTGGGTAGAGCACACTGCCTCAGTAAAGTCATTTTTCATGTACCTGGATTTTTTCCAACGGAGGGTTTACTGGTCAGGCCAGCCTCTTTGCAGCACAGTATTGTTTCATATTCACATAACTAACGGTGCCATGCTCATTCATAAAGCGTTGCACCAATTCATATAGAACGCTAAAATTTAACGACAACCACCTGTTCCTTACCTACATTCTGCTGGCCCATGAATGTAACAGGCTTGTTAACTGTATAAATGCTGAACAAATACAGTTTAACCATCAGAGGGGGACCAGATGCATGGTGGGAGAACATCCTGCTGCAGCAGTAACATGCACTGCACTGTTTGTCAGTCTGTAAATGTACTGGTAATTTTACGTATCCATGTCAAGCAAACTGGGTGGCTTTAACTAGACCTAGAGCAGCAGTTCCATAACTGATCCTACACAACTCAATCACACTAAGAGCAGAGGTCTGTGAGCTGTGAATGGCTTGTCACATTAAAAATGTGTCCTACTTCTCTCCTTGTGTGTTGATATTTTCCAGCAACAAAAATAAGGGAATCTGAGTACTAAGTATTATTTAATAATGAATCTACCTATGGTCAATGGGCAAGAGCCTGGATTAGAGTTAGGTTTTGTTTTGATTTTTTCTGTCACTCACTATTGTCAGTAACCTGGATGTACAACCATGTTGGAGGTACTGGGATGTAAACAACAGAGTAGATTACATACCAAATATTCAATTTTAGATGACTTTAGGGTGTCTAAACTCCAGAGGAGTTCTGGGAAAATGTATGGAAGCTTCTTAACTTTTGTGACATTTATGGTGTATTGTGAAAGCCAAGATATAGCTGATCTTTACATTTTAGAAATTTAAATATCTGAGACTTTTCAATTTCAAGTCTAGCTGTCCACTATAGTTGTAGTACAACTCTTTGGATCAAAATGCTGACCTGTCATAAATGTCTAAAAAACTAAAACGACTCTTGTCAGCCAAATCATTAGAGAAGTCAATTGATGAGAAACTAGTTTGTTATTCTTACATGCTAATTTGGTTGACCAAAATTGATTTGGGCCACAGTAATCAGGAACAGTTGTGGGTCCAGTTGTGTTGTTTACATTCAGTACCACTTCCAACATGTAACTCATCATAGGAATCACTATTTCACAGTCAAAAACCTTAAATAAACCACAAAACTTTGACAGAATTGCATCAATAAGGTAACATAACATATAATCTAGTTACTGTAAATATTGTGTCGTCCACCTTAAGCAAACATGCTCATGCTTCAGACTTTGGAACTGTGGAAAAGAGGAATCATGGTCTCATCATGACGACACTTCAGCAAAACACTTCTTTACAAGATGAGAAGGAATAAACTGTTCTGAGTTAACTAAACAGTGACATAGTGTGTCTTTTTCCCCCAAACATAACTATATTAGTGCAGCGGATGGGTGAAAAGTAGTGACTGTAGATTTATGGTGATCTATTGTGGTGTATGCACTCAATCACAATTACACTGGGAAATAATATTTGTCTGGATGACTGACTGCTGTCTGCAATCAGTGACGGAGACTTCATCACGGAAGAAACTCTTTCAGATAATGAAAGAATCCCCACAGTTTAGTTTTTCTTACAGCATGAGTGCATGAGTCAACTTTCCACTATGTTGCTTCAGGGTCAAACTATGCTGTTTCAGTTATATGAGATCCAACTCATGTTTTGTTCAGTTCACACAGTGTCAAACAAAATTATGGTGCATTTGTTTTTGGATCTACTGACTTAATCTGATATGAGAAAAGTCTGAACCTTGACAGTAAACTCTCTACATATGATCTTAAATATCTCACTACAACGTGGGACAAATCCCACTGTAGTACATACTTTCATTTATTTTGTAATTTTGTTAAGTTTTTATGTGTAGTTTTGGTCCCATTTCCTTTCTTTACTGATAGTTTCAAAAGAAATGTCCCTGACAAACTTGTTTGCGAGTATGTTTTATCTGAGTCTGGAGCTCGAAACATCATGCAAATAACACAAATAAATAAACAGGAGCTTTTTGGTGTGTGGATCTTTCCTTCTCTGTTCAGGTGTTTTTATGATCCAGCACCAATACCAGTGGGCTTGGAGATGTGCGTGTCTATTTCATTTTCAAAATAATCCATACCTAATTTTTTTGCTCAAAAATGAGTTGCATAAGCTCAGGTCAAGATTTGCAAGTCATAAAAGTCGAGTCGAGTCGAGCAAAGACAAGTTCAAAACTTGTAACGTTTACAAGAACTGATAAGATCTCATGCGTCATTAATTAACATGAAATGAACACAACAGAAGGGTTAAACATGTGCAAACAAAGAATGGTTTTAGAAATGATCTATTCAAAAATTCATAAAGGGAAATTTTATAGCTGATTCAACCCAACTTATTATTTACGTAAATTATTATTTTGATTTTTAATTGTTAAGATGACTTTAAGCATGTTTAAATAACACAAATAACCACACTGAGGCACCTCAGAACAGCGGGTGCTCAGCACCACACAGGAAGCTTGGGAATGACTGCAGGAGGTCAGAGGTCAGAGAATGAGTTGAACAGGAAATACCCAATACGGTGAACATCGTTATGCTGTTCTGCTCAATTACAAAATTGTTTGTCATCGCTACTTGCAGTTTTAATCAGGTTTCCTCCAACTTGGTTGACAAAATTTGTCACTGTAAATTCAGGAAGACAAGTTAACTCAAAGTTACTAAAGCACATAAGACTTTCTCCTCTATTTAAAAGGAGCTCAAGTTGGTTTTCTACATCCAGGACATAGCGAGCAACAAATGTATTTAGAGGAGACTAAAGGAGTCTGCATATAATATTTTTTGGGGAAAAAAAACAGATTATCTTACTTTACAGTTTGAAAAGTTTGATAACATCATTATTTAATTTGTATACAAATGGACAAAAGTTGACCACTACTCTTTACACGCACACACACAGTCTTCTGTTTTAAGATGGGGAGCCAGGAAACAATCAACACAATTCAATAATCACCCTGACTGTTTAAACCAAACCAGGGAGGCCCTCCTCTCTGTTTATTTTCCTTGTATCGCATTGCATTTTCTTTTTAATTTCATGGCCAAGTGGACCTCCCTGACATCCTGCCGCCCCCCTCTATCCCCATGTCCCACCCAACTCCACTCTCATTCCCCCTTCACCCCAACCCCTCTCCTCCTCCTCCATGGCCCTCATCATCACCACTGGAAAACACTCCAGACCCCCTAAAGGTCATGCTGCTCTCACATAGATTTGGCAGATGAGACTGAACTCTCTCTCTCACGAATACACAGTATGAATGAAAGCACGCACCATGCATTGTATACATAAATACGTACATAAACAAATTACTCAAGTTTCCACTATTTTTAACTCGTAGTTTCAGGGTGGTCAAGACAAAGTGAACAAACTCTGAAGAGACACTGAAAAAGATAACTCTATTCCTTGGATGCGCTTGGTGCTTAATGGAAGCTACCAATCTAAAATATAAAGCTGCACTAATCAGTGTCTTTATTATATTAATTATGTGGGTTTTATACCTACTTTGCAGTTTGGTCCATCTTAAAGCTGGCAGCACCCAGAAGCAGACAACATGGATCCATCCTGCCTTGTATCACCAGTTCAAGCTGCTGGTGGTGGTGTTATGGTGCAAGGGATATTTTCTTGGCACACTTTGGGCCAACTAAGCATCGTTGAAAGGCCACAGCCTGCCTGAGTATTGTTTTGCAGACAATGTCCATTCCTTTATGACCACAGTGTTCTCATCTTCTGATCGCTACTTCTTGCAGGATAATAATGTGCCATGTCAGAAAGCTCAAATCATCTCAAACTGGTTTCTTGAACATGACAATGAGTTCATTGTACTTCAATGGCCTCCACAGTCGCCAGATCTCAATCCAATAGAGCACCTTTGGGATGTGGTGGAATGGGCTTCATGGATGTGCAGCCGACAAATCCCTTGTTGAATCTATGCCATGAAGAATAAGGCAGTTCTGAAGGCAAAAACAGGGTCCAACCTGGTACTAGCAAGGTGTACCAAATAAAGTGGCCAGTGAGTGTATGAATCAGCAGTAGCATGAATCATAATGGAGATATAAGGAATTAATACAATAACATACTAATACTGTGAATAATCTGTCGTCTCTGGTAAAAACCCTTCCCTGTTGAACTCCAAATGACCACCATTTAAGACACTTGAAACTATAATGTTATTTCCTTGTGTGATTATAAGATTTATAACAAAGGTTTCTATAGAAAATGGGAATAATAAAAAATCCAGGAGACATTTTGAAATCTGAGACGATGCACTTCAGAAATTCAAAACAGCTGTGAAGTGAGCACATCTTGGACAGACATACTGTACATTGTAACTGACACACAGATACAAACACTGACACAGTTGACTCCCTCCCAGCAACACACAATTGCACACATTGTGCTGCTGTCTGCATTCATTCCTGCAGGCATATTTATTTTTGCCAACATGACACACAATTACTGTACAGTATGTATGACAGATTATGCTTAAAAACATGACATGGGTGGTTCTCTGAGACACACACACACACACACACACACACACACACAAGACAGCTGTCAGCAGTACACTGAATCCCCTCAGTGTACAGTATGTGTGTGTCTGTGTGTGTGCGTTTTCTCCCTGACATCTCCATAAGGAAAGTGAACATTGCTGTGCCTCCCAGCAGATTCTCTGCACCACATAAAGATGTCATCAGACAGGCACTGTAAATAATTCCGGTGAAGCTTTTCGTTCCAGCGATGATGAATGAGGTGGATTCAGGACCCATACCATAACTGCCCACTTACACTACATGACAGCATTAGCATACTTCATTTATCAATGGTTAAATAAAATGTAGGCTCAGTTTCATGTACAGATGTCACTGCTGGTGCTTATAGCTTGTGCTGTGTCATAAGACTGGATGATATGCCTACTGGAGGAATATTACAATTAGAGCTTTTATGAAATCAGATTTTCACAGTTGTCAAAAAAAAAAATTCTTATGTTATTATATGACTACAAAAAATTGTAAAACCCATTAGAGCACCATTTTCTGAAAAGGACGTAGAGAAACAATTAGTGGGGTTTACATTCAAACCAAAAACACAGAACCTACTAACTAGAAAGAAAATAATAATAAATAGGATAACCAAATGAACACAAAAACTATGTAAGCTGACAAAAATATTTAACTATTTAGTCGCAACAAAATAAACAAAACAAATGACCAAAAAAGGAAATATTCATTTTAAAAAATAAAAATCAACTTGCAGCTTATCAAAATCACTAGAATTAACTAAACAAGGGGTTGCAGGGATGGGCAGCCACGTGATGCAACTGAAACGAAAGCAATGAAAAACAAATTTAAAAAAATACTAATTACAAGAAATAAACAAACTAATAATTGCAACTTGCTCAAAATAGCCAAAATTGGCTTCAAAAGAATATTAGTTGCAGAAAACATGCAGTCACATGATGCAACTAAAGAAAATAAACCAAAAAAACAAAACAAATCACAAATACTATCTTTAGAAAATTTGACTACACACAAAATACAAGTGTAGTGAGTTCCAGAGAGAGTCTGTAATCATTAATGTACAAAAGCATACAAAAAGTATAATTACAATTAATGGATAATGAAAACGTGTGTCGGGGGGTATTGGGAAACAAAGTGACGACAGAAAGACCCCGACCCAGCTGCATGCATTAAAAGTAACTACACAGAAATGGCCATATTCTTGCTGATGGTCTGATTTGGAGGTCATATAGAGGCAACCGTATTAAATGAAGACTGTTTTATATACAGTTAAAAACTCCTTGTAGTAGCTTTAATATCACCTCGTCCATGAACATGATTTCTGCCTGAGACATGCTTGAAATGTGGTTACAGGAAGTTAATTTGGTTGATTTCTACAGGACTTTTAACTGAAGCTAGTTAAGTGTGAGTGATATAACTGGTGCACAGCACACAGTCTAATTCCCTCACATCAGATAATGCTGCAGCAAATCTCCCACACAAAGCTTAAGTCAGCGAAGAAAGAAAAAAAGATTAAAGAAATTTTTAAAAAAAAAGGATTGTGACTGTCACCTGAATTGTGACAGCTATCATTCACTCATCCACATCCACTCCACAGGGTGCAGCCCACAGCAACGCAGCAGTAGATGTTTGGTATCATCACAAACACGCTCCGTTTCTATAACAGGAGCATTAGTCACTGTCAGGCAGGACCTGTGCCAAGCCACAGTGAGGGGCTGAAGCTGCCAGGTTGGACATTGTTTGTGTATGAATGCACTGTAGGTATATGCAGGAAGTTTTGATTGTACTGCTCTGCGCTTAAGACATCATCAACGTCTCAGGTTTCCCAGGCACAGACCACCATAGAAGGAGACACATTCTCCCTTTTCCAGACTTCTGCTTTTTTGCTTGATTCGGACTACTTTGAGATGTAACAAAGGTCCCTTGCCCGATTTGAAACAGGGACTTAAGCTTTATGTCTCTGTACTAACCTGTAAGTCACAGGGGTGACTGATACTGCAGGTTCCATAGTTTCCTATTTTCCTAAAATTTCTCAAGTAGAGACAATAGAGACAGTAAAGACAATATAGAGACAGAATTCAGTTTTCACCAGTGGTGAAAAATAAATATATTTGCTGAATTATCATTATTAAGTACAATTTTGAGGTACTTTACTTGAATATTTCCGTGTTTTGATACTTTCCACTTCTACCCCACCAGATTTCAGTGGCAAATACTGTACTCCACTACATTTATCTGATAACTTTAAGTTATGAGTAACTTTGCATTTTCTATTCCATTGTTACCTATTGTATTACTCTGGTAATATTACTCTGGTAATACAATAAGTAACAATAATAACAAATTATAATGTAAATTATAGATTAAGATGAAACTTCATTGAAAGTCACAGCTGGTCAGCAGGTAAGGCAGGCCTAATTGAAATTAGCTCCAGATTTACCAGCTGCATCGTTAAAGTGATGAACACACAAATACATACATTACAGTAATTATGATCTCATAATATAATACTGAAATGGGCCATATAAGTGCATTTTATCTTTGTGACTTTCTACACTGTGGTATCACTGTGATACTTTTAAGTGCGAGACTTGAGTACTTTGATCGACTACTGGTTTGTATTATTTCACTTAATTGCTAGATTAAATCCAATCCAACATTTTAAAACTCATACAAAACAAGTATTTATTTGAGTTTAAAAGCTCTTTGAAAGAATTTTGTCTGAAAATGAACAGACAAAAAATCCTTTTAAAAATCTGTTTTGTACTGTGGTGCTGATTTTAATTATCTATTATTTTATCTGTTTGTATTATACTAACCAGAGTAAAATGAATTTTCCTTTGTGGATCATAAAGGACATCTAATCTAATCTAATCTAACCTAGCAACTTGTTTTAAACTCAACACAAGAAATAAAATTCAAGTAAATGTCTCAGAGATATGTCTCTACATTGGTACTTAAAATGCACAGTTCTTCACAGCAATTACATGGGCTGACTAGTACTATTGACCAGAGTAAACTGACTTTGATCTGTAAAATGAGTTGAGTAACTGAATCGAGTGAACGATCCATGTTTCCTCCCTCCTCGGCAGCTGGCCTTGAACAGGACACATAGCTGTTCGACTTTCTGTGGAGTCTCTCCATCAGCAGTATTAGACTGCAGCTGGTTTGAACAGCTCAGGTGTGAAAAGTCTGCAACTGCTCTGAGTGTTGCTGAAAATAATCTTATATTTTAGGCTGAGAAAACCTGAATAAATAAAAGGTTAAACCAAACTAATTATTAACAGTGGTGTTGCTGAGACTGCAAAGGTCGTCATGGGTTTGACATTCAGATTAGAGTTACATACGCCTCCATTTCACACCACATTCACACATGGTGTGACTCTGCGGAATGTACAGGACTGTGTATGTTTGAATGAATAAAAATAGCTGGGACCACTTTAGCCATGACAAATAGGAAATGCTTTTTCATAGTCTTCATTTTTAATGCATGTGTTTTAAAAAAAACCTTGTGGGTTTTTATCCAGCCAAAGCAAAACTTAAAAAAAATCCATAAACATGCATGTTTTATATGCAAAGTAGTTTAAGTAATCCGAGCCTGAAGTCATACAGCCATCATTAATGTTTAACATAAAGCGCAGGCAGTCCTTTTGAACATGCATATCCATTTAACCTTTGCTTATTCAGAGTTTATTCAGAAATGATCATTTGCAAGAGCATTTCAGATTTTCAAGAACAAATATCTACAGCATTTCTGTCAAACCGTTGCACCTTAAGACTCATATTGCAAATATCAGTGTTTCACTGGGGTCTATGTATGGTGAGCAGTGATGTAAGGATTTTGATCTTTTCTTGTATACAGTATGACCACTTGCTATCATGTGAGCAAAGTTTCACACTTAGCTCATGTGATTACTTCTGAGGAAGTTCCATATGCAGAAGGATATGGGGCTGAAAGAAATACTTCTAGGAAGAAAAAGTGAACCTTACGTTTTGAATACTTTACCTTCATTTAAATGAAAATATTGGAAATCTGCGATACAGCTGCATCACACTTGACCACAGGTTTGGACAAAATTATTTGTCAAAGTCATCAGATTTGACATTTCTGATTCAGTACAGATTAGACTGATACATTATTAAAACTAATAGATACTTAAGAGACAGAGGGGATGGTGTTTCACCTGAGAGGAATGAGAGACCTGAGATGACCACAGAGCCTGCGGTTTTTGACTTTTACTTGAGTAAAGACGTTTAATCAGTGCTACAAGGACCTACTTCTACTTGAGCAATAGAATGTGTGTACTTTTACCACCTTTGATCTCAATCTCAGAGCAACTGAAATCCAAACGAGTACAACTCATTCAGACCGCATCAAAGAGGTGTGAGACAGCATCCATCCCTGCAGTCCACCCACAAACAGGCTGTTTTCACGCAAACCAACAAGATAATAATTGACCCATCCCAAGTGCTACACACTGAATACCAGCTACTGCCATCAGAGAGGAGGTTTAGAGTAGGCCTACCACATTACAGATAAAAAAAATTCAATGGTGAGAGATAAATAAGGATAAACTGTTATGAAAACCAACAGAGGTTTTTCTTATTTATCTCTATTTCTATTCTCTTTTCCAGCTTAAGTGCCTTTCTATATTTTTGCACTGTAGTTTTATTTATTAACATTAGTGTTTTTCCCTGGAGCTCTCTATTGTTTTTTTTTGTTTTTTTTATTAATGTATGTGGAACGGGTTTTAAGGGTGAGACACATGGGTTAAAGCCCAGTACAAATTTCCCACAATGTGGCACAATCAAGTAAATCTTGACAATAAGATATTTACAATGTAAATATCTTACTTCCAAAACATAAGAATTCTTTTTTTACCATTACAAATATATCTGTCATTTTTGCATCAGGTCATGGACCATAAATGTATTTGAATCATCTGACTGGGACAGATAAACTCCCTTAATGTCGAGTACTTACATAACTGTCACGATAATTCACTTGCTTCTTCTATACTTTGTTGCCTTATGTCAAAACTCCACTTTCAGTCCAAAACTGACAGTGTATAACTGATGAGTCATTCATACGTCCTTCAAACAGCAGACAGAATATCACTAGTTCCTCTCTAATCATTTTTTCCCCTTCATTTGCCTTCTCCCTGGGTGTCCACAGAGTTTGTTGGTTGACTGGTCTGGAAAAGGTCAAGTCTGTTGAACCAGAGCGCCGTTCTGAGCCAACATAAGCACAGACACTTTCCTCCCGGACCCTCCTTAGCAAATTGGCCCGAAGCAGAAGGCGTTCATGCTCTGGCTGCTTGCTGCCCTCCCGCTAGCATGCTTAGCTTTAGCATGTGCAGCCAAGAGAAACTGTCGCCATTTAGGTCTAAGGGTGGCGTGGAATAAGACATATGTGAACTTGAAATGGGTTGATTTCCTGAGCAAACACACAGTCCATTATTTGGGTTTCAAGCTGTAAGGTTGCCAGCTTGTGCGCTGGTCCAATAGAAAACAGAACAGCTATGTGGAGCACAGATGGCACAGCATATGGGTGAGTTTAAGTATGAAATGACTCAAAAAAATCATATCCCATTTGTCCAAACCCTGTTATTCAACAAACAGGACAAACGGAGTGTGAATCCGCATAGTTAAAATAAGATATTTTTAACACATCTGTGTGACTCATTTTGGGAACCACATGCTATAATCGTGCTGTTTTTCAACACAGCATGTCTAAACCATATTATGTTGCTACCTCACCTGAAATCTACTGTAAATTTCAGTTTCAGATTTTTTTCATAGTGACAGAACTAGATGTCCAGGCTTCCAGACATAAGACCTTAAAGGAAAAATATGTAACATGTTTAGTGTTTTAAATACTAAAATGATCATAATATATCATCAGAGATTAAGGAAACATGCTAAATTGCTAATTTTGCAATAGCAATGCTACAGCCAGCATATTCTAAATTGATATTTCCATTCCAGTCTAGAAGGTCTGTTTTGTTTGCTGTTTCACATTAAAATTAATGCTGAATGTTTGCCAAATAAGTTAGTGTCTGCTTATGAGTTGTAAGAAATCATCATTAATCTTTTAGAAGGAGTAGATGTTGAATTGAGCAATATGTTAATGGAGTCTGGCAGGCAGTCACTGGGTATCAGTGTGTATTTTCAGTGGACTTGTGTCTTAGTTATAAACAGCTGATCAACCTACAGTGCATGACTCATCACTTGTCATTGTCAGAGTATAATGTTCTGCTCTTGTACGTTTAGTGTTCCTGAAGCCTGCCTGAGCTGAGTCTGGGGAAGAGGTGGCCAGGGGATAACTCACTTCAGCCATAGATTGTATATTAAATAGGTATTTACTCAATTTAATATACAGTCTATGGCTCCAACTTGCTATTAGGACAGAGTACTCATTTTTGAACACTAGAGTCAGACATAAGTTCAAGTTTAAGTTCATTGTCTGCATGGAAACGTGACTGACAGTTGGAGTGTTTCCAGGGCTTGAATAGACAGTTGAATCATGAATGTAAAATATAAGCAGCTCCGTCAGAAAATACATGTACAGACATGAAAGACTGCTGAATGGTTTTAGAATGAAAATGATGTGATTTGCATGCTTTGGCTTTCACAGTCATAGTCACTGCAACCCAACTGATATCCGCTGGAGATTTTGGAGTGACATGTAAGAGTTTTCCACCATCATCAAACACCAAATGAAGAAAATAATGGTGTCATTCGTTCCAGTAGAGTTCAGATATTTGGAGAATCTCTGGAAAGGTGCAGTAAAGTTTGGATTGTGGTGGACCAACACCTTACTAAGTGATTTTATGTTTATTTTTCCTTTAACAAGCCATCCCTCTGTATCTGCTTCTTTGATAAAAAGTCAAATATACAAACCTGTTCACACCAAAACCACGCAAGTTAAAAGGCCTAGTGTGTAAGGGCCCAAATACATTGAAAGCATTAACTGATGTGCATCAGCTGATGCTCCTATGGTGCACTGCAGGCATCAGATTTATTTTGTTACCTTAGAATGAGCTGCAACATAGGGTCTCCTACATGCATGTGAGTGAGATGTTTGCCATCTGCAAGCTCACTAGTAGATGCCACTAACTGGTACTTGAACTTTGGAGGGGCATCTTGAAAAGAATAAAGCAATTCACCAAGTTTAAAAATTTGATCTGTCCTAATAAAACATTCAATAGTATAAATCAGTTAATTTCTGGTGTCTCATTTCCAATAGCATCAACAAAAAATTGTGAATTTGGTCTTTTTCTCCATAATGAATTTACAGTGACAGACAACTCCACAGTTGTATTCACATGTTTCTCTGTCAGTTTTTCCTCACAAAACTCAGTGGTGTTGAAACTGAAAAACTGCCTCCTCTCCTGAAACTGACATTTTAGAGGTTTCTCAACTTGGCGATGTCTTGTGGTTAAAAGTAACGAGTGTTGGTTCTGTCAAACCACAGTAAAAACTCGGTCTATGCTGCAACCTCTTGAAATGATGAGCCTAATTCAAGCATGCTCATTTCTTTGAATTCTGCAGGCTGCAGAGGGTTGAAAAGCAGAAACGTATGTACGCAGATAGTGAGACCACAGAATGAACAAGAAAATGCCAGAACGACAGCGTGAGGCTGGTGGCTGAACACGGATAGGTGCTTTCTTATCTTGGTGCGTAAAGCTATTTGATCTCACCTCAAAGCTCCCAAACCACTTCAAGTAAAGACATTTCAGATTGCATTAAAGGGATGTTAGTACATGTGCCCATTCTGAGTGGAAATCACTTTATTGATGTTTCAGAGTCAGAGCGTGATATCTAATCTGTGCCAGAATTATGCACAGGATTTAAGCTGTTTTTAATTTTACACTGAGGGACATCTTTACACAAAACTCAGCCTGCTATTAAAGCTGCTGAGGAACAAAACCTGAGAAAAGCTGTAACTTCTCATATGTATTAGGTCTGCTGAATCTAACATGACAACTCCAACTATCTATGGTACATTTAGGGGCAAATCTGGAGGAGTTCCTCATGTGCGAACTAAATATTTGCAACTGCAGTTTACCTAACTAGATTTAGCAATTTTGTGGCAGTCAGAATACGCACCTATTTAAAACACTTGCCCAGAGCCATTTTGTAAGTTTGTAAGCGTTTCTGAGAAAGTTGATCTGTTTCATAATCGGCCAGTTGATTTTCATTTCCACAGCACAGCCACGTTGCTGGGACCACAACTTTATGTCCTGCTACCTTTTTCGACTTGAAAAAGAAGCAGTGGTAACAAGCCATGACACCCAAACTGAAATGAAAAGACTATGTCAGTCTATCACGACCAGTTAAAAAAGCTTGTGGCCATGTACGCAGATCATACAACAATATGCATGCATTCATCCACAGTTTATTACATTACTGCAACCAACAAAGAATTGCAGACACTACTAGAATGGGTTACTAGCAATAAACAAGTCTTAAACACAGACTAAGAGCTTAGCATTTACTACAAAGTATTCCTTTAGCTCTCAGTGTAACGGTGAGGTCTAATGCTGTCAGTGCATGGAGAGCTGCCATTTTCCCCCCTTACTCTGTTCCTCGCTGCACCGTTACAACCTGTAACCTTTGCATCTGCTGTCTCACAGCATGCTTTATTTGGCTTCATCCCTTCATGGGATGAAGTTAGACATTCTACTGTGCTGAGCAACAGCAGCACATATGAGGTTCTGTGACGCACCATTATGCATGATGAAGTGGAATGACTACTCAATGCTAATACTGTATGCTAATAGATAAAATGATGGTAATACGGTACATGCTTTGAATTCCTTAGATGTAGCTATGCAGTTATCTAAGCAAACCGGATGGCATGCAGCAGAAGATAGAACACTCATAAGAGACTTAAGACCGGACTTGGATTGAAAATTGACTTGCAAGAATCTCTGACATCTGGTTAAAATCCAGATGTAAGCAAATGGATGATGAACCACAGGAATGGCACGTTTTGCTCATCCTCAGTTGCATTAACTCAAACTGCTCTGTCACCACACAGATCAGTGCCCACATCATCCGTACAAACATTATTGCACTGACCAGGGATTAGATAAACATAACAAGCTCATTGCGCCCCTTGTATGAACACTTGTATTAGAATTGCTGGAAGGCGCTGCTTCCATTCACTGTGAGACAGGGAGGAAGACTGTCCCTTCAGCTCCCAGTATTACTTTATGAATGGCAATATCCAGCACAGCTGGCTAACAGTTACATTTGGACGAAAAAAAAATTACTATTATGCATACACATGAAGTGAGCAGATATAAAAGGGATCTTGGTTCTCCAGTCCTGGATCACAAAGATATTATTGAGATAAAATAAATTAGTATTAAAAAAGAATGTCACAAAAGTATAAAAGCAATATTAAAAATTATAAAGAATACAAACAGGTAAAAATCCCATTTCTGCCTCTCTACTTCACTCTTCCCTTTTTGACTTCCTATCACCCTCCCTGCCTCTCTACCCCCCAGACTGGAGGTTTTTTATACCCAGGCAGATGGCTTCAAACACCAGGTATCCCCCATGGGAGCCTCACGAGGAGGTCCTGGACACTCCAGGCCTGCCTGAACTGCAGGGTGGGGCGTGTGCAAAAAGAACGGACCGAATGGATTTATACATAACTCAGATTCCAGCCTTAATGCACAGAGTGGCTCAAAGCAAATGGAACGCAGCACGAGGGGGAGTGCTGGGGGAGCAAGGGACAGCGAGTGGGCGAAGGCAAGACGGGGAAAAGGGAGAGGGGCAGATACCAGGAGAGCAGATTTCTCACAGATCTCTTTGCATTTGTGTGATAAGAAAGGAAATAACTGCTTCAGATGAGGGAAATTGCAAAGGGACACGTATCACCTTCCTTTACATTGTGAGAGGCGGATCACACGAAGCACAGAGCAAAAGGAATGAGAGGCAGTTCTCGCAAGGATGTGAGGAGACGTCTTGAAATGTACTCCAGATAACCTGCCTCAGAAGCGTATTTGTATAAAATCCTATTGAACATTAACACTTTCATTCGTGGAAGAAAAAAAAATTAAGTTCACATCAACACTTGTTTCTACATTCTGAATCAGTTTTATTTACCAGGTGAGATAAGTGCAGGATTTTTTCTCCGTGACACTGATGCAGACACAAACTGACAGTTCATAGAGTTTCCAAGTAAATTCTGACATACATGCTACAGAGCAAACAGGCCCTGAGGCACAAGAAGTGTGCAAAAGACCACCCCGCGACTGCAAGTTCAGAGGCTTGATCCCTGCAATCGTCATGTGCGCTCATCAGGACAATACCAATGGGTATGCATATTTTTAGCTTGTTGCCAATCTGAACCCATCTCAAGTTTCAGATTTTTTTTATTTCCATGTAATAAAAGTTTCATATTCAGTGTGCTAAACACATTAAAATCAGCTTAAAATCTATTTGAGGGTGTTGTCAGCAGCATGCAAAAAGGCTTTGACTAGTAAAAAGCTTAAGACACACCAACCACAAATGTGTGGATCAACATAGTTAATATATACACAATGGCGAGAATCCCATTCTCTTTCAAATTGATTGTGTATTTTCTTCTCTTTAAAGTGTGTGTATTGTGTCCACTTGGCCCGTATGTATCACTTTGATC
The DNA here is from genome assembly GCA_027495735.1 of Lutjanus campechanus. Classification (NCBI taxonomy): domain Eukaryota; kingdom Metazoa; phylum Chordata; class Actinopteri; order Lutjaniformes; family Lutjanidae; genus Lutjanus; species Lutjanus campechanus. Next base: position 15,800 of record JAJHUR010076555.1, on the reverse strand, counting down.
ATCTGTGTTCTTTAAAACAAAACTTCATAAAAAAAAAAACTCACAATCAGTTTAAGTTACATCCAGTCACATGAGAATTCAGGCATTACTGTAGATTCAGAGCATTCAGTCAACAGTATTTGTTTTCAAAGTTATACTGTCTTGTCAAAAGGCTGTTGTATGCAGCAACTGTTATGAAAACTACATAACTAAAATCAAACTTTGCACCTAAGCAATAAAACTGCATGCTGCACAAAAAGATGAAAAGGTGAACTTGGTAGCTTAATTAAAAAAATCTTAGACCCTAAATGAATGCCTCTGGAGAGAGAACTTAAAGTGCATTAAGCAGCTCCACTAGGACAAAAATACTACTAAGCAAACTCATAGAAAAATTGCCCTGACATACCATCAGTATATTAAGTTGGAACACATTAGCAAATGCTTGATACTCAGCAGATATGGAGCAACGGACCAATAAAGGAAATCACACCTCTCATTTGGTCTGTACAAACTCCTGAGAAATATACCTGAATCTTTAGGTTCTCCCTTTTCACCCGTCACTCATTTACTTCGGCTCTTTCCTGTTTGGTGTTGCAGGGAAATTGATGAGAGCAATCAGACTGAACCATTAAGTCTGCCTGCAGAGGCAGAGCTGCAGAGTTGACTCTCGGGTTTGACACTAGATGTTATTGAATTTAGAGTCACAAAAAATGTTACTTTAAGGACCAGTGTGTAGTCTTGAGTTTGTAAATTGCAAACAACTGAATATCCGTTATCTCACCCTCCTTTCCAGCTGTTTAGGACAAACCCCATTTGAGCCAGTGACGGGCATGCATGGCAGCCTCAGTTGAAGAGAACCCACACCCTCTGTAGATATACAAGGCTCATTCTACAGTAGCAAAAACGCAATGATTCTTATTTTCAGGTGACTGTACACTAATTAAAACATACAATATTCCATTTCTATAATTTACATTTCTGTTATTGTAATTGTTTACTATTGTAAAATTGTTTTTCATTAATGTTAAATAAAGTAAAGTAATTTACAGGGCGGGGGTAAGAGTCACTGTCAGTGGGGGTCATTGGCCTTGTTGATGAGTCCAGCTGCAGTTGGTGCGTTCTTGTGGTGTGAGGTTTTGCTCCTGATGGGCTGAGGAGTGTCTCAAATATTATTTTTGATATATTCTTTTTCTGCAAAATAGACTCAACTGTGTCAGGGGATTCTTGATAAATGTTGGACATGTCTTTTATTATTAATGAAACCCCATGTGACACAAAAGACAGTATATTTCTGAAGTATGCAGTGGTGATAAATTTCACTCCTCGCCTTCCCTTCACTGTTTTGAACAATTACTCCCTCTATAAAAGTTAGGCCAACCAATTGCCTCACATAGATTTGTCTCGTGTAGCTCTCGCCTCCACCCCGGTGCCTCAGCGCTCGTTTCACAGCCACAGCTGTGCAAAAGCAAATTTATTATCAGCCTTAGTATTTCTGACAGGCTATCCGGCAGACGCTCGGGGTCCTTGAAGTGCAGAAAGGCCTTCCCATCGCTGCGCTCCCCTGCCTCCCAGCAGGTCTGCGAAGTGAATTTACTGCCACTGTCGAAACTTCTGTCAGTTCTCAAAGGGAGAGAGAGGAGACAGAGAGAGCGTGAGAGAGCAATATGGGACTTTTTTTTTTCCTCCACAGATGCCCGGACATGCAGTCTCTCCAACCCAGAGGGCCTTTGAAATCAGCTCACTCGTTAATAGTTGTCTCATGGAGGCTCGGAGAGAGGAACGCTTGACAGAGTCTGAATGGAGACACCAAAGCTCAGTTTTGTCAAGTACTGAAATTCTCATTTTCACCTTCTTACTGTAGCATTAAAAATGGTTTCCTGGTGCATTTCCCCTCCGCCCTTTAGTTTTTCTTGCAAATTCAAGTCAGGTCATGAGCAAGTTACTGAGCGTGTCTTCAGCTGCTGATGAGAAACGCAGTCTGTTGCACTGGAAATTAAATGTTCCGTGTGTGACTTATGGTGTATGTAAAGAAAACACGTAGATTTATTATTTTTCTGTTCCAAGTATGTTAATGTGCATTGTTCTGTTGTGTTTTATTTGGTTATTGTAAACTTAATTATAACTGTTAAATATAATGAGTTATTTTGTCTTTTATTTTCTCCTGATGTGCTTCTGCTCATGATACAGTAGATGTCATCCGGACACGTGGCGTTAGATAGCTCATTTGTCCAATAGTACAAACCTGTGTTTAGCATTTTTGCATGACTTAAAAGGATAGTTTGGATTATTTATTGTAGGGTTGTATGAGGTGCTTATTGATAACCAGCGTAGGGGATGGTTGGCACGCCCCCAGTTTGGAGAAGCAGAGTGGGGTACCAGCAAAGAAGCTAGGTAATGTAGTGCAGTTGACAACAAAAGATATATCAGCCTCTTAAAAAATGTCCACCTAAAGACAAGAAAATAAAAATCAGTTTGAGTGTATGATATATTTAGAATATTTTCACCACTTTACTTTGCCATCCGGCCTTTTCTGATGGGAAACCACTGTTATATGAGCCAAAATCAACCAAACTCCATAGGCAAAATCAATTATTAGGAGTTGCTGGTATACAGTTGCTTCAATCTGTTAGTTAGTTTGTACTATTGTGTGACTGGTGAATCTGAACTAACCTTTTAAAACACAGAAGTTATACAATAACAGACAAATTAACCAATCAAGGCAGCGGTGTACCAGCAACTCCCACATTCTGTGAGGTAAAATCACATATTTCACTCGTGGAGTATGGTTGTTTTGAAGAGAGGGATTTTTGGCTTATATAATGGTGGTTTCCATCAGAAATGGCTGTAGGAATGGAAGAGAAAGCCATTTGAATATTATTATAGTGTACACTTAAACTTAATTTTTTTTAGGTTGACCTTTTTTAAGTGGCTAAAATATGTTTTGTTGCTGACCTCATCCACAGCAGGTCATTACTTAAAACTTCCATGCTGGTACTCCTGTCTGCTTCTTCAAACTTTGGGCGTGCCTGTGGCCACTTACTGTTGGTAATACCACCTCATATAACCCCACTTTAAATAATCCAAATTGTCCCTTTTAATTATAAGAACTGTTTGCCATTAATTTTCAATCAATCCACAAATCATTTAAGCACTACATTCATCTACTTGACAATACTGTATATCTGCTGTTCATCACATATCTGAGTCCTAATTCCTCATAAACAAACCAACAGGCTGCCTTCATAATTAATCCACTCAGCCACAGAGCAGTGCTGCTGCTCTGCTGCTCTGCTTTGAGGCGTCCTGGAGGGGAGGACACACTGGGGTGAAAACAACCCTGTACTTTAAAAACAACTCAAAACGTGAAGCCATTCATCCCCTGAGCGCGCACTCTCCCGGCCACATACCTTCACGTCCCGTCTCAAAGGCATCCAAACATAAAGGCGGAGACAGAGAGACGGCGCAGCGCTAACAAAGGGCCCCTGAGCAGCCTCCCCTTTCACACAGGCCAACATAAAATCACCAGGTTCCCAGTCCAAGGAGAAAAAATAAATACATACCCTCTCCACCTCCTCACCTCAAACCTTATTTTGTTTCTATTGCTCATTATCTACATAATCATCCCGGGGCGACAGCAATATTTTGTTGCATCTGTTCTTCCTTCTAATTAAGGCTGAAGTGAACTCCAACAAAAAGGCATCTGTTTGAATTACTTGCACCTTTGGGGGCATTTTTATTCAATATTACAATGTGTATTTTCCTTTCCTGCTTAAATATTCAATATCGGCATCATGTTTTTTCAACAACTCAAGTAGAAATTTACAGCAGGTAGACAGACACATTGTGCCGTCTCTTTCAACCTCCACTGATGCCTTTTATTTTTTGTTCTTGCTACATGTTTGGTCAGTTTTGTTTTTATTTACAATATTTTAGATTTTCCAATGTATACAGTACATTCCACAGATCAAGAGAAAAAAGATTTTAACAAACCCATTTACCCCACATGGCAAACAAGCTCAACCTCAGTATCATCATATCTGATCAGTTTAAATGAAATCAAACATACACACATGATACATAACTTGAATAGCACTCATCTATAATGAGTTGCCATATCTTTGATTCTTCACCAACTGAAACTTCAACAACAAGACAGTCAGAGCCTTTAGATTCTGACCACTTAATTCCTGGGTGACATCGTTGTCCACCTGCTCATTCTTTTATGTGATTGTTCCATGACCACATGCTATGTTTTCTGCTGTTTTAAGGTACGGACCACCTGAAAGTGATAATGCAACATCCATTTGCACAACCTCATGAAACAGGCAGTGCTTTGGGCTGAGTGATATGGGGGGAGAAAAAAAAATCAAATATCACATAATTTTTGACCAAAAATAATCAATACTGTGACAATGGTGCATGGATGACCATTGGTCAGATTTTTTATTATGTTGTCAGGACTGGACATAATGTCATTGATTAAATTAAGAATTTGACTCTTAAATTGAAAATTGCAGACCTTCTGTACAATGGAAACACAAGTCAGGAATTCCTACTTATAATCTCGGGGCAAATGGATTTACCCCGACTTCATGAAGAAGCAGCTGTCTGACGTCACAAAAAATGGTATCAACCATGAAAGCGCACATTGTAAAAGGTAAACCATCACCTAAAAGACAATGTAAAGTATATTTACTACATATCTTACAGTAAAACCTTTTCTGCATGTAAATTGGTGTCAAAATATTGGCAATTTGTTATGGGATGGAATATTAAGATATGTTTCCAAATATAAAAGTGTCTTAAAATAAAGTGTAAAATGGCACCTTTTACCCCATGAGTTTTTCCTCCTCTTTTTTGTTTATATATGCAAGGAAGCTAGTGCTGAGAGTCTATGTTTGGCATTGTGCACCTGGAACTGTCAGAAGTTGGAAATTTCAACTAGGAAATTCAGACCTCCAACTTTGACTGGAACACAGCATAAGCTACGATAGTTTCCTCCATTTTGAACACAACTATTTGTTCCCTCAGAGGGTCAGCACTATGTAAAGGCCTTTTGCCATTCTTCAGTGACACAAATTCATGTGCAAGATATTTACAGATTTATTTTGCCCTTCAAGATTAGATTCTTTGTTTTCACTCCAAAATTTTGCTGTTTTACCTCCTGGTGTGACCAGGCCTTACAGCTGTGTTGCTCAATTGTTTCTCAGTCAAAAATGCTTCATTCATTGTGTTAAGATCTAGAATCAACCAAACTGCCACCAATCAAACGCACAGCCCAGGAGCAATAGAAATTACATACAAAAATAGTTGAAAAAGCAAATAAAATGTGAACAGGTTGCAATGAAAAAAGAACACCATGGCATTTTTAATTGAATGCTAGTGCTGCAATGCTTTAGTTTTTAAAGATTTTTCATTCTAGCCATATATAGAAAATATTCAATCCTATGTTTGAACTTACTCCAAGTGCAACTCTGTCTTCGTCTATTCCACATTAAAAGCTGTCAAAATGGCAAGTTAACTCTTCCTCCACAGGCGAAAAAAAAGCATAATTTCATGTGATAAACATAAATATCTTAACCTCTGCTGTATGCTTCAGGAATTTACTCTTAGTCTTCTGTTAAATTCATTCTAAACTACTCCGGTGATGTGTCCTTTAAATACCACAAATGTCAAGTGCGTTGGGGATGGCGAGGAGGGGGGGATGCTTTAAGACGACCTTACAACCACAACACCCAGAGCCCATTCGCTGTCAGTAACACTCCACCAGGCCTATTCACAATGCCAAGGCCGGCAATAAAACTCTTGATATTAAAAGCTTGGACAAAGGGGACTTAACGGGGTCAGAATTTATGGTCGTTTTTGAAGTGAGCTCTCAGACACTGTTGGTTCTTTTTCAGGGGTGGGAGCTTTCATCACTTGAGGCGAAGAAAAAAAAGACACATTTGTCATTTCAATGAGTATTTTAATGGTAGTCCAAGGGGGAAAACACATGTAGCATCTGGTAAACAGTTGATAAAACATTTGTAGTTCCTAACTCAGGATTAGGAAAGTTAATACCCAGATTTGACACATAAATTCATGAATAAACATTTCTATTTTCTGGCATTCTGTTGGAGCTGTTTCTCAAACTGACTTTCAGGCACTCGACATTAAAATAAGCTTGAAATTCTTGATCGCTACATAATAAATTTTGATTCATTGCCAGTAAGTGCTCTAAACCACGAGTTGTCAGCAGCCGCTGGTTTGAGGAAGTGAAGGGCAGACGTCTGCAGGCACACAGACTGCAGAAAATTAAGTGTAATGCAGAAATATGAGGTTTGAAGTGTGGCATCCTCTCTCGTCTCCTCTGTCTTCAAAACACATTAAACAGCTATTTTACCATATTTTTCCAGTGTTGACTGACTCGCTGTTTCTGGCTGCGCTTCTCTGTGCTAATTTCACCAACAGATGTTAAATTTCAGCGACGTAGAAGGAGGAAATGTGAGAGAAATACTGATCTGTCATAACTCTGAAACAGGAGGTGAGAATACTGTAGCCAGCACAGGGGTCCCTACTTCATATTTCATGCCTCCTACTGTGCTAATGCTGCACTTTTCCCTTCATGCACCACGAGGAAGTGTCCCGACAATTCCAATTTCTTTTTCCTTTTTTCGTCAAAGGTTTGCTTTTATTTTTGAGCAGGGGCTAACATGGAATGGTAAAGGGGACTCAAAGGAATTATTTCAGTGTTGTGCACAAACGGGATTTAACTACGCATGAAGAAAAACAAAACATTGTCTGCAAGATTAACATTAGCCTAGGCAACTCTGTGGAGGCCCCAGACTGTCTCAATTCCAAAAACTTACATAATCATTGCTGCACATTCGATTAGGACAAGAGAGGAAAAGTCTGAATGCTGCTGAGTTATGAAATTTCCCTTTTGTTTACATTTTTATCATGGATTGTGTCTATAATGCAAAAAACACAGGGAAATAATGTGCTTTAAACACATCAGTGAAGGAGATTTTACATCTGTGGCAACTTCATCATCATAACAGAATATGCAACGTCAAAGTTTGCACAAGTTTTCCAGTCAAACAGTAGGATTTGTGTGACTGATGCAGCAGCTGAGAAACAGATGATTTCAACAATTGTTGGAATCTTTGCTCCGTTAGTTTTGCTTCTGTGAAGCCCCCAAAATAAAAGTGCAGCTTGCTGTGCTGCTACCTGCTGCTAAAGGGAAAACCAACGTGAAATGACCCACCTTTGTAACTTTGTGATTAAAGGCCCCGCCCTCCCATACAGGTGTTTTCACTTCAGTTGGCTGATTAGACCTCTGCTCAGGCTGATGTTGTTTGAGGTCACCAAAGACCATGTAAAGTCTTCGTCTGCATCTCTGTATGTTTACCTGCATGCTAATTCTCCACAATTTTTCAACTAGTGCACATTCCATATATGCATCCAAGTTGGACTTTTTACCACAGTTTGTAAGGCTGGGGTAGAGATGCACACACAAAAGAAAGGCCCACAGTTCTGTTCGCAAGGAGAAACACACCCACTTTTAAACATTATAAAATTTTTGGATATGTGCAAATCAACACCAAGCTTTTCAAGAATGTGGTTGAATGAATAATACAGGGAGGCTGTGTTCACACAGTCAAACAAGTCCACTACCAGTGGCAGTGTGCAAAAAACATATGATTTTGTCCCAAAGTTGTTCCATTTTTCCATAATTGGAGTACACACTGCAGAATATAAACAGGAATATTAGAGGAATACTCATTTTCATTTGCCATGTAGTAGGAATATTGTGCATCAGCCAAGTGGGTGCTACTGTACACATTGGTGGTAATTGAGTTTCCTTCCTTCACTATGAGGCGATTTGAGTGTCTATAATAACGCGTCATATAAATGTAATCCATTATTATTGTCTTTTTCAGAATAAGAGCAAAACACATAAGATTTTGTGCATGTAAACATAGTCCTGGACTGTGTGTGTTTGTGTGTCTGACTCTATTTTAATGATCTATGGACCTGAATTTTCCTTGTTTTGTTGGGCTTCTTAACTACAAAATCAATTACAAAAAACCTTTTATGCTATTAACCTAATAAATAAAAACATTAAAAGTCATTCAAATCATTTAACCACGTCATAAAAGTGGTCCTGTCCTGTTTCCTTCAGCTCAGAAACCACCAAAATTTGACCTTTTCTGTTTCTTTATGACATTGAGAAAGTCATCCAAGCTTTTGTATCTTTTATTGTGATACACTTGCATATCTCACTTGTAAATAAAATCTGCTCCAGCTTGGTAACAAAATTACTCAAAGTTTAGCTTCATTAAACTGACCCCCAGCTCATCCATTCATTTTAAATATTTTTAAAATGTTAGTGGAGTTAAGTTATTGTTATCATCTTTTTTTGAAGTAATTCAAAGGTCTGGGGCAGGCAAGATCCACCCGCACAGGTGTTTTCATTTATGGTGCCTGATTAGGCCTTTCCTCAGGACTGTGTGGGCATAAACAGACTGCGATTGATTGACATCACTCTACTTACTTAATTGTTTTTGCACTTTAACAAAAGTGGTCTTGTCATGTTTCCTTGTCATGTCATGTCTGTGCTCAGAGATATCACAAAAAAAAAGACAAGCAGGCAAAAAAGTCATTTAAGCCTTTATTAATTTCCTGGTTGGATTATTGTAACGCAATGTTTACTCACATATTTCTTCAATAAGCTTGTTCAAACACTAGGCAGTCTGCTTATAGGGTTCAGTGCCATTACACTTTGCCAGTTTGTAATCAGTTAGAAACTTCCTTTAAAATTAAAATCTAACAAAGGAGATGTCAATCAAAAACAGTCTCCACACACCCATACTGTCCTCAGCAAAGGTCTAATCAGGCATCGTAAGTGAAAACATCTGAGTGAGTGGCCATGGCTGCATCAGGCTGTTCACTGACCTCACAAGGAGCTTTTCCTTGTATTTATTGATTTCTCTTAGATGGATTTTGCCCATTTATATATTTTACTGACATAGATGTCTAAAGGTAGATTATTGTGGCTTTTTATTCAATTTTCAAGCAAATAAAATGCAAAATAAAGTTTGTCATTTATCTAAGAATTATCTACTTTGCTCCTGTTTGTGTGACCACTTCAAAGGCCTGACAGCTTAAACAAGCCACATTCATGCACCGTAATGGCACAATTAATGGAAACTCTGTGTACCCCCTGCGCACAAAAGTGCTTCAGATGGCAAAGCTGAGGGAAAACAAACAAACAAACATGCAGTTCAGCGTGGGGGGAACTCGCACAGCGCAGACTACACCTTTACTTACAGCCTGTCAAAGCTGTCGGTCTCCTCCCCTTGACCCGGACCCTCCCCAGGCCTTGCTGCTGGAACAAAGCCCCCACTGTGTGTGCCTGCTCTGGGGAGTCAGCCTGGGAGAACGCTGGGCCGCCTCCACCGTGGCTACGATTGGGGCCACTTGGGCAAGCTGAGGTTAGAAGGGAGGGAGGGGGGCTGGGGGGATTGGGCGTTAGTTGGGGGGCGGAATGACGGATGGGGTGTGTGTGGGAACCATGCCCTGGCCCGCCTGTCCACTTGTGAAAAGGGCCAGTGCGCTGCCAATTTGCAATGCAGATCGCCCTCCTTGCAGGCTCACTTTGGGAAAAGGCGCATCAATGGCTGGCATAAAGCAGGCCTCCGCTGATGGCAAATGTCATTCCCATTTTGATTCTTGACCTCCTTTTTTCCAAACTGGGCCTGCTCTTCCAAAAAAAACCTCCCTCCCCCCTTATTGTGTGCTGCAGTCACAACCCGCGCTCTGCTGCTGGCTTGCCACATTAGATTCCAAGGAGAAAAAAAGAAAACAAAGTTCAGAGCTCCCATTCACGTCGGGGGCAGTAATTGTCATTCACATTGAGATGGTGTGAAATACGTCAGGATAAGAATGAGAGAAAGGAGCATTGGAAATTCCCTCCCTGTGTTCGATGAGAAGCGAGCGTTGTTAACTATCGCGGTCATTATCGTTACACTCTAATTTGTCACTAAGCCATTTAACTCCAGCAGCTAAATAAATAGATAACTAACAAAGCAGGGGCTGGCACTGCTGTAACTGGTGGCCGTGGCACTGAGGAGGGAGGGAGAAAAGGCCTTTCACATAACATGTCCACTGAAACGCAAATAAGGACAAACTGGGAATGAGCGAAAAGCCTAAATGTTCCTCCTCCATGGAATTCTAAATCCTTTCAGGTTCTCAGAGATACAAAGAAATGGTCGCACAGACAGATGAATAAATTGGTAAGTGTAGTGTCCGTCAGCTCGCATGTCCAGAGAAAAAAGCTGCTGGAGGTTTATTTAAGCTTGGAGAAGTCAAATTTCAAGGCATGTGAAAGTTAAATGATAAACAATGTACATTTAACCACATGCTCCTGTTTAGACTTTCAACAGCTATAGTTCTCAGTATCTGAATTCAGTTGAACATTTTTCATGCATTTCATGCAAATTCCGGCTTCCAGTCTATAGATATGTTGGCACAAATTGTAATTCAATTTTGATTAGCACCACTTCCTGAAGTTCCAGGCAAGAAATCAGACTTGTTGTCTTTTATACTGACTTCTATCTTCATATATCTTCAAGTCAAAAGGAGACTGAAATTTGTGAATTTCATCAAACTTTAGTCTGGCAACTAAAACAAAAACAGGTGGCAATTACTTGTGAACAAAATTGTGATAATGGTGAATACATACAATTATGCAAATAAAACTTTAAATGTCCATCCACAACTATACAGAATATAGTTCAAAAATCATCTACTTCACAACTATAAAGCTGTGATAAACACTTGAGCCTCAAGACTTGAAAATACCTACATAGCAAAGCCAAAGAGTAAAAAGGTGTGTTATTTTAAAGAGTGCCACAAATCAATTAATTTTCCTTCATTTCCCGAATCAATTAACATTAACACTATTCATTCTCAGCAAGTCAACACTTAATTCCCCACAATCCTCAGTACCACTTTACTTGAATCAATCCAACAAGTTGCAGGAGAGATCCACAAAGAACTAAAGCAACTTTACATTCATGAGTGCCACTTGGAAAAAATGACACCAAAAACAATTTCATTCGCATCCAAAAACGAATAGTAAGCAAAATGTGCATGATGGGAATTGCAGAAGGTGACCTAACGACTTCCAAGAGTTAGTGAGGTAATACTTAGCTAACATTAGCTTAACAGCTAAACAACTTTGTAAATAATGAGGCTTACCTGTTGACTTGTTTAGAACTTGAAACTCAAAGTTTATGACTTGAGACTTACTGGTGACTTGCAAAACAATGACTTGGTTCCACCTCTGCTGTTAATTAGAGCGCATAAAGAGCATCAACTTGATTAAGAGATCATCCAAAATACCAGTTATGCCATTGCAGCACCAACTTCTCCCATTTTAAACAATACTGAAGGCTTGTTGAAACCTCGTGAACAAACGTGAATGTTACAGCCATTATTAGAAAATGATTGATTATTGCTGTCAACTGTCAATATTTAATTTGGGTTTGAGGTTGCTGCTGTGTGTCATGATGCCAATTTTGACTGCAGATGGTGTTAAAGAGGAATGACAAGCAAAACTCTGAGATACCACAGAGCTTGTAGTCTTTTGTTCCGTGGTGATACATACTGCTGTGTCTTGTCACCATGCCCAGTATTGCCATAGTAATGGGAACAAATTCACACAGCGCATGGAGACATTTAGAGATAAAACTTTATGAAATTATGAAATAGTAACTTACCACTGCTGTAGGGTCTATATGTATGTAATCACTGTATTTTGTAATGGCTACATACTGCATAATTTATATACCTAAATTTGATCTAAACAAAGATTTGTTTTCTTAGTTATATTAAGGTCTGTGTCAACACTTTCTGTCATTGTTTCTCCAAAGTAGTATAATTTGAGTGTCCCAGTTAGCCCTGGAAACCTTAGTTTTCCCAAGGATTCATTACACTGCATGACCAGAGCCCAGTTTGTTTTCCTTTCAAAGTTTGGATGAATTCCTCACTGAGCCCCCCAGGATGAGGTCAACGTACAACATAATCAATGAAAAACAAGATTTCTAGAGCAGTCAGTGGCCTTCGTACGCACAGCGTAATCAGGAATTCGCTTATTGGCGTATTCCTCTGAGATGCATGTGTGTACATTTCAAAAGAGGGGTCAGATCTCACGGTCAGGAGCGGCTCGGGATTCAGCTGACACAACCACGTCAGCGGCTGTGGGAGTCGGACCTGAACCTGAACATTAATAAACCAGCCCAGCTTCCCTACTGTCCCAAAGTGGGACGTGACAGGATCTTGAAAGTATTGGACAACTTCAATTTATGAAGGTGATTTGATCACGATTGACTGCATGACTGATTCGCATAATTTGTTCCCATCTTGCCTCAACTAGGTCGGGTTGAGTTCATATCATAACACATTTGTAGTGAAAAATGAGTTTAGCTGCAAAGCTTTGACCGAGAAATATCACCTTTTGGGTCAAGTAAACATACCAAAAATTTCAGCAAACTGTGTTTTTTATAGAACAAGTATTATTTTAACTTTTAACTTAGTTTTAATGAGCTGAGAAAGGTTTGTTACTGAGCCGAAAACTAAGCTTAATGTGCCTCATACCTCCAAAAGCCAAAAAGACCTTTTTCATGATGCAGAAGCAGAAATAAAGTGTCTGTGAACTCTGCGAGAAGGCAGAAGGATCTATTTTCACCTCTTAGAAGTGCCATCATTTGGAAGGTGGAAGAACACGCTCTAAATCGCATCCCGGTGAGCTGTGTCGCGGCTTGAATGTCATCACCGCCAACAACCCAGCATGGCTCTTCAAAACTCCCCTCGCTACCTCCTGTTACAGACGCCGCTCGGCACCATTTGGCTTCCACATCATCATATTCTTTTCAAGTGTTTGTATTTGGCTCAGTTTGTCTAGGTTACACTTTGGGTGCTTTGAAGCACTTAGGGAATAGATGAATATGTTTTTCCCCCCTCATCATTTGGCATCTTTGGCAAGAGTGAAAATATGGTAAGTATGCAGGATGTCAATAATTTAGTAGACCCCTCGCTAAGAGCTTTAGCTTAGAGCTATCATCCGGACGTGTCTTATGTTTTGATCTGAACCTTTTTTGTAATTGCCCTCAAATCGCAACTTATTCTTCTTCACTGTGAAGTTCTGCCTTCACGGTCCTGTCAAAAAAATTCACTCCCATTTTCATCTTATGGAAATACGTGGGTGCTATTAGTGAAACCAGATTATTGAGATATTGACCGCAGCTAATTTGTGAGTTGCGACCATGTCAAAAATGCTTAGACAGTAAATAACTCTGAACCGCAGCTAATAAGCCCTAAGTTCCCTCTTACAGCAACACTACTGTCTGTGCTGCTTAACTCAATTACTGCAACATATTTCTGCAATTCTCCCCCATCACTCCTCCCCCACCCCCACCCCCCCAGACCATCCAGGGCTGGACATTCACTGACATGCATGTAATCTGGAACTTGTGCAAAGGGATCATGTGAGTGTTTGAATATGAGGTGGAACGAATTTAAATTGTGGCGATGGCGAAAAGAGGGAGGTGGGGATATGGGTGGATGATGACTTATGACTTATTTCTTGTGAACTTTTTTTAAAAGAGTTTTTAGGAAAAGTTGATTTTTGTTCCATGGCAAGGCAATGGAACAAGAATGGACTTTGCCTCAAGATTCTTTAGGGAAAAAGCAGCCTGAGCTGAGCTGTCAAGTCGTGCAAGAGAGGGGGTTCCACATAATGGACCTCTGTGACCTCTGTAATAGGCGCATCACTCCAGAGTCAGTAGGACACCAATAAAAACATCAGTCACACACAGGAGGTCAAAGAGGAACCGTAACAGGACAGCTCAGTTTTACCAGACCAGACAGGCGGAGGAATGGTGATAAAGCAAAGGACACTGATATCATTGTAATGGATAGTATGAGTTTAAAAATCATATTCACTAAAAGAAAAAGGATCACAATCATGATAATGGCAGTTTGAATAGACAAAATTATTATAACATGACTTTAGTTGATGATCCTTTCCACAACACATTATTTAAAAAACTTGAAGAAAGACATACATAACTATTATCGTTAGTTATGTTTGACATTTCATCTTGAGCCAGGGTATATCAGTGACCGAATGCTATAATAATGAAATCTTTCATTGAGCTGCCATGGCCACTATGATAACCAGCATATTTTTATAGTGATTGTGTTCTGACAATACTGAAATATTTCTTTGCTTTGGTGCCAGGCCTCAGTCACCCAATGAGTTTGTTTAAACATCGTAAGACAAGCACAAATACCAATATGGTGAGTGATCGCTGAGTTAGTACATGTGAGCATACCGAATGACTGGGCAAGCATACAGTACAGTACAGTTGCTGCATGTCCGTGGATGTTCTCATTCATCCAGGTCAGTGTAATCTCAAGAAAGGATTAAATCGAAGGCAACTGGACTTGTTTATATGTCACAGAAGATGCTTCGCCTCTCATCCAAGAAGCTTTATCAGTTCATGCGTGTCAGACTTCTTCTTGAGCTTCTTGGATGAGTCCAGCTGCCTTCGATTTAATCCTTTCTTGAGGGTACAGTTGCTGCAAAAGTTGGGTTAGGGTTAGGGTGACACTGACACTGACACTGTGAATTTAAAAATTGTTGCTTTATGATGACATCGGCTGTAAAAGGGTCTATTGTTTGACAGTTATTTAGCCTCTGGTGGCAATGGCCAACCTTTCAGGGCTTCCAGTTTAGCAAGTAGATAGCCAGTTAATGGATGATGGATATCCAGGCCATGACTTTATATATATACTTCAGATATTTGCATATGAATGCAGATACATTTTAAAAAACCCTAATACAATGCTAACTCATCGTCAGATGATAGCTGATGGGTTCCGATGTTGCATTTTGACCGATGCTTTCTGTCTCTTTTGCTCTCCACAAGTCCGCTCAAATGTGATTGATCCATGCTACTGGGGCTACTATGCAAACCAGAACACTTTGGATACCAAAATCTTGTCTCTTGCCTACAGATTCTCCATATGTGTTTACAAAGATTAGTTTGCCCGCATACTGAACTTTGGCTTTGCAGGTACAGCAAATCTGACACAGGTGCTCACAGTTAGAAATGCAGGTCATATGAAGTGAAAGAAAAAGCATGAAACAATTTTTTGAGACACATACACAAATCACTCTCTTGGACTCTAATAAGGACACATCTGGCATCAAAGACGTTACGTTCTCCAAGTTTCTCCTGTTAATAATGACACTGCCATTAGTTACTGTAAAAAGACTCAAAGATGCATTATCATTTCTATTTTTTTGCTATTCATGTGTCTGGGGAGTCTTCCAGCTCAGCCAAAGAAGGAGTCTTACGGATGCTCATGAGCCCACAGAGGTGAAACTTTTTTGGCATAAGTGAGCAACTTAAAGGATTAACTGGGTGCCATCCTGGAAAATAGTTTCCACTTCTCATAATATCCTACACAAGTGGCAATCAGTGTTTGAATACTCACTGCCAGACCTTTTTTTTCTTTTAACCAAGTATGTCATCAAACCTTTATTTAAATTCGGAAAATCATTGAGAGCAAGCCCTCATTTACAATGATGCCGAATGTACAGCAACCATAAAAAAAAATACACAGCACTCATACAGGTAGTTACAATTAAAAGCAATTTCAATTTCAAAAACAGTTAATACAGGGACAAATTAAAGTTTTAAAATGATTACAATTTAAAATAAATAAATAAAAAAAAAAAAAAAAAAAAATAAAAAAAAATTATAAGT